>APFE031219288.1:1811-59104 GCA_000404065.3 Pinus taeda
TGGACAAAGATTTATATGAAAATCATCTTTATGTTATACAAGAAAGGAGTTAGTTATAAACTTTTAGACATCCATTCATACATGAAATTCAAACATGAACATCATTAACATAAAGAAAGAAGCATATCGGGAACAAGACGTTTTTCTTTATTAGACAAATAGAATAGTACAGAAAAAGAGCAATATCACTTGAGCAACTTCTGTAGGCTCAAAGCTCAGCCTCCTTCTGGATCCGTCCCGCCTCAAGCCTCTAGTAGATCTCCTTCCAATACTCACTCCAAGATGTCATAACTAAGGGATGAACATCAAATCACAAGGAAAAAAGGGTTTCCTGTACAAATGGGGGGAAGTGCAGAAGGCACAAGGGTCTTCAGACCTGATCAGGGGGAAATCTCAGTATAGTAACCTTTCTCTATATTCTCTCTTTCCTTAGGCCTTCCCTTTGGTGTCTTTTTATACCAATTCCAAAGTAGGTTTTTAGTTAGGAATTGGTTGGGAACAGTTGAGGCCACGTGCACTAATAGGTGATCAACAGGTAAAACCGGCGATCTCCGCCCAAAAATAAGGAGTTTTATATTTTTTTAAGTGTTTTAATACATATACGCGGGTTGGGTATATATGAACCCACGCATACACGCGTTTAACTCAGGGCAATGTCGCTTACAGGGAATAAAACACTATTTTTTAGATTTTGGACCAGGTCTGGAAGGAGGGGTTGCCCTAGGCCATGAGTGCAGCATCACAAACCATAATAGTGAGATTTGGAGCTATAATCTGATCATTAGAAGTCTACTACAGGTTATGTCTTCACTCTTGGTTTTGGACCTATTACATGGGCTTGCAAGAAAAAAAGTGCCATTTCTCTTTCTTCAACAGAAGTAGAGTATCATGGCAACATAGAAGCTAGTAAGGAAGCCATGTGGCTTCGTCAGATCCTGTGCCATTCAACTATGCAAAGATCCAGTCCAACTTCAGTGTAACAAACACATTGAACTACACATGCACTTCATCAAAAATCTCATTCATGACCATGTTCTTGAAGTGCAATATTGTTAAATCAATGATCAAGTTGCAAACATCCTTAAAAAGGATCTCATAGAGGTGAAGTTTACTAAAATTTGATTTATGGTTTGGGTCCAGGAAGTTTTCACTAATGTGGAATAGGCTCTAATGCCTCCTTCCTTCTCCTATTGTGTCATATTTTTACATCCTTTAATCCTATCCCAAGTTGTTCTTAAGGGGGGATGTTAGGATATTCTGACACATAAGAAACAGTTAAGTATAACTTGGTCTAGTGTATAGTTAGGTAAAGTGTGTTTTCTTACTATGTACTTTTTGTAGCTTACAATCTGATGGTCATGATATGTTCTAGGCATGAGGTGATCTGACGGTTCATTCTCTCCTCAGCATTACCAACACTTCATCTGTGGCTTAACACTCGACTGGTACATGATCTCTATTTAAAAAGCATGGAGGGTCATTTGTAAGGTGATCATTCATGAGCGAAGCTTATGTAAATTTTATTTCTTTTACATTAATAAATTTGTTGAAGTGGTCACGTTGGCTCAGATTGTGGATGGTTTCCCTCTTGGAGGGTTTCAACCACGCCAAGAATAATGGTGTACCAATCTATGATCTATTTGTGAGTGGTGTCCTTTGGTGTTCTACCTAAGGAACTTACCCTATAAATTCCCACATGTTAGACCAGTGCCCTTGGCCTACTTTACATTGAACAATTTGTGTTACACATTGACAGGTCCCTTAAGGCAAGAACCTTTACCAAAATCTAATAATGAAAGACGGTATGTTAGACTAGTGCGCTTGACCACTTTAGGGTGAACATTTTGTATCTCACACCATTGTGTCCTTTAAGGCAAGTACCTTTACCAAAACTATATATAATCTTCTAGCACACATTAGTTAGGTGACTAATGCCAACCTTTGATGGAAAATTGAGCTAACGTTGGAATGGTAAACGATGGACACGAAGATGAAGGGCACCTGTCAAAAAGTCATCCAATTCTATCCCATCAAAAAACTGTTGATGACCTCTTTCAATGACAATTTATGCTAAGGCAATATTTGCAAAGAAGCTTTGTGGTTATTGAACCTTGAAACCATAAATCAACTAATAATACTTTTCACACGTTTTCTTACCTCACTTTTACTTCATGGTAATATTTTCAAAGTTTGTTATGTTACCTCCCATTGACTTCAAACCTACTTGTTTTATTATTTTCATAATTTCATTATTATGTTTTACTAGGTCTCATTTATTGCTTTCTAAAAATTAACTTCGAATACAAATATTTTTTATAATTTTAATAATTTATTTTATATTAATTTTAATATTATTTATATTAATAAATTATTTTGTAATAAACTAATATATTTCATTTGAAAAATATGAACATAATTCATGTAAAATTTTAAAAATTTCTGACAAAAATAATAATTATTTAAATTGTTTTAAATAAAATGAAACGAAAACTCATAAAAGATTTTGACTCTTTAAACATACATATTCGTAAGAATTTCCATTGTTTATTTTTGACCACATATTTTATGTTGAACTTTAGTGTTTCCTCCTTTAATGTTTACTTATGTGCAGAGAATGAATTTCTCTCTCCTTTTTCACAAGTGCAATTATAATATATAGTGATGTCATTTGTTGTGCATAGTACATTGTATCTAATAATTCTCCCTTTCATTAATGTTCACCTCTATTTAATATATAATAGAGAAATCATGATGATATTGGTGCAACATATTCTTTCTATAGATCCTTTTCAATATTTATGTTGTTTAAGTGAAGTAGTTGTTGATTTGTTTTGGAGTTTTTCACAAATTTTCCTATGTTAGTTGTCATTTGAGTATTTATGGAGTCCCATTGCTGTTAGTTATTTTTCTGTGCTAACACAATTTATCTAAGTTTGTTTTCATTTGGTTGCTTGTACTTTGGGCATATTTGTTTAAGGTGAGAACGACGGATTTTAGGTCTAAACTTTTTTAATATCTAGAAAAAATTGTGAACAGCGAGTGTAGAACTCTTAGTTTTTTGTTTTTTGTTTTTGTTTTTGTTTTTGTTGTTGTTGTTGTTGTTTTTTTTTTATCGGATAGAAAAATCATTACAAGGGAGGCTATTAATTTTGCTTTGGCAAGGGTTTCCACTTGTGATTGGGGAGTGTAGGAGGGAATTTTGTGAGTAGATTCTAGCATTGTAGGTATGGCAGGAGGAGACAGTGGCAGTGGAAGGGGAGGAGGTGGTGGTAGAGGAGATCCTAAGGTTGATGAATTGCATCCCCATCTGACCAAAAATCAGCTTGCAGGAATAGATTACTGCATAACCAGTCCTCCCTCATGGTGTATGGTCAGAGGTTTCCTGTTTCCTCTAACTGATGTTCCCTATGAGAATCATACATTTCCTTCCAACCTATTTTTTCATAGATGTTTTTATTTGAGGCATTTTCACCCCCGTGTTAAGGGGTGAGATGATTGGGTTGAAGAAAGTGTCACTCAAAGGTTTTGGAGTTGTGATTTGCATAACATTTTATTCTGTGTTCGATAATATAGCATTTCCTAAAGTTTTAAGCAGAACAATCTTTGATATCCAACCTCGTTTCAAAATGACTCCAATAAGATGGGACTCTACCACGCTAGGAAATCTTTGTTTCACTTCATGCAGTATTCTAGTTCAAGATCGAAGTTGTGTCTGTAGAATTACTCAATTTATGTTGAATTCATCCTCGTGGGTGGCATTGGTGCTCAATGTTCCATCTCAACATCTAGAAAGAAGTTGACGAAATCACTACATATTGGGGCTCATCATTTTATTTATATAGTCATCGTCAACCAATTACTAACCACTAACACCTGAAAAAGAATGGTGCACTAGAAAAAAAAATTCTTTTGACATATATAGACAGGTCCCATAAATTGAAAGAAAAAGGTACTAAGATCAACAAAATCCATGGGACGAGATTCTAATTAATTTATAACATTTTTTTAGTAGTGCCATCTCAAGCACTTACACAAAACCAAATCCTACTTAAAAACATGATCACGATGGAAAGATTTAACATGGTCATTCACAAAGATGTATTGTGAGATCATAAATGGCTTTAATTTGTTAATAGAGCAACAAACCAACATACAATAGAATTGCAGCTCAAACAGAAGGTAGACATTATAATCTCCACTAAAATAATGTAAAATGACATGAAACAATTAATCGATACAACAAATTAAATTCAATTGATAAAAACTCTAATCACTGAATTTTCATCATAAGTGAAGAAAAAAAAAGAGGAAACACTGCCAAAGAACCCGTAGAAAGAAAATGAACCATTTCAAATCAAAATCAATGGTATTTATGATCAATGATGGCATATTTACCTTGTATTATAATAACCACTCTAAAACTACAAATCAACTATAGAAATTTAATCATTAGGGTGTTGAATATCCCCCATATTGATGGGATTACTTGTAACCTTAAATCTAAGAAAATAAGGGTCTATTTTCCTTCCTTTCTTTCCCTTCTTTTTTGTACTTTTTGATCCTTGACTATTATAATCTATAATTACAAATGAATCAAATTTATTCTTCTCTTTTTTTACTTTTGATTTCTTTGAATTCTTTAATGTATTTAGAAAGGTTTTTTCTCCATCATTCCTTCTGTTAGCGTCCCTAAAAGCACAAATCTTACTAACATTTTAAATGGGTAAATTTTCTTTACGTTGAAAATAACTTTCTGATGGCTTCACAATAGGTTTTAACCTCATACAGAAATTACCTACATATGAATTCTAAAATAGAAAATAAACAAAGGTAAGAGCTTAACACATAAAACTAATATACACAGAGATTTTCCCCTGGATCCCAAAATTGGGACTACCAGATTGATTTTTCATTATGTTCCTCTCAATGTTACAATACATATGTGTTATAAACATTTTTTGGCACTGCAACCCCAATCATATATGTCCATAAACCAAGGGCTTATGAGTCCGTAAAAGTGTTGTTTCATGCCGTAAAGGGACAAGGTTAGCTGATTACATCATCTCCCAGAAGTTCTCCACAGAAAATTGCTCAGAACTAGTCAAAACTAGACCATACAGGTTCGTCAGTGCTAAGGGTGCGATGCATCTCACCTGCTCAGTGCAAAAAGTATGATGCATACTAGAAATCCCTTCTGTAGGGTGTGATCGGCGAGAATGGACAAATGGCAGAGACAATTTGCGATGTGGATGATCATGGAATCTCCCAGAAACTTCTCCTGTGACACTTGCCTCTCTAAATGCACCCAGGGATGAGAAAGAGATCATCAATCTCCAAGTGGAATCAAGAACTACCAGAGAGAAGACACTAATCAAAATCCCAGAAGTAGACTCACTCCCTTGCAATCATCTATATATGGATCCCTCATCTCAGAGATCCAAAGGCTAGAATTTTGTATCTTGTAAGGAAGTGCTATTGGTTTCGTGGTGGAACATCATAGTGTTGGGTGATCTAAGCTTTTCATGAGGTGAAGAAGGGCTTTCATGCTGAGAGGATGATGCTAGGTAAAATCAATGGGTTGTAATCGTCTCTTCTAATCTTTACATCAGCAAAGCTATTCAAGTTTTCCTCCACATTCTTGTATGTATGATAATATATGCATTTGTGTGGTCAATATATATCTAGTCGTATATTGTTTATGATTGTATATCTCTGCACTTTGAAGGTATTATGCTGCTTTGACTTTATAGGTACTCTTTGAAGCGGAGTGGTCAAGGGAAGAGTGGCAAACATCTGTCAGTGAGGAGAAGGAACAAGCAAGGAACCGAGCGAAAGATCAAGCTTGGTATTTTTTGCTCCTCTCCTATCTATTTCTCATAAAGGAAAATGAAAGTAACTTTAATTTGTTTGTTTCTAAGATAGCTACCTGTCTTAGTGGGACTAGCAGCTCTGCATGGACACTAGATTTCTCGATAACAAAATGGTGACTCCACTGCAGAAAGAATAGCTTGTTTACTTGTCTATATTTTTTTGCTTTATAAACTTACAGATGGAGCCTGATGTCAAGCCAACTAGCCTTCGAATTGCATTTTCTATGCAAGCGCAAAGTAGATTAACGCTGCTTCAGTCTATCTCCCGGTTTTGTTTATAAACTAAACAATTGATTTGTAAACATCCTAATTGCCCTGGTGGTGGCTCTAGTAACCTCATTAGATCAACCCCTGTGATTTCTATTTAATGACTATCATCAGCTCGGCCTAAATCCCTGAACTAAGCTGCAAACTGTGACCAAGAACCAAGTTGAAGTCTCATCCCTGGACCATCGCACATCCTCTTCTTGGGAATCTGGATGCAGTGCACCTCCCGTGTGCAGTAGGTGTGTTGCATCACACTTTCCCTATGTTACAGGTGCGTTGATCAGACAAAACCTCTTCTGCTTCCAGATTTTGGTTTTTTTTTTCTCACTCTCTTCAACTTTATTCAGGAGTTTTGCTGTCTGTGATCAGTATACCTCTGTGGAAACTCCCTTCCTTTTATTATTTTGCCTCCATCATGCAAAGAATTGTGAATATTTTTATGTATTGTGCGCCATTTACAGTTCTCTTTTACAAAGAAGTAGCGTAATCAAACTATCATGTTTTGATTTGGAAGTGTCGCAAGTGTTGTTTTCAGTCAAAGAAACGAATCCTACCATTCTTGATAGGCGATTACACTGTTACTCTTGTATTTGATTTGAATTACTGGTTTTTCAAGTGTCGAAAGAAGTTTTCAATTCAAAATCACAAAGTGTCGTCATTATCTTCCTTCCGTATTTTGAAGAAAAATTGTTAGTACTATCGCTTTGAAAAGATAATTCAGATTTGTACATACCACTCTTCTTGTCATTCACACATTAAGAAGGCTGAAAAAAAATACATGCATGTGCATTTTCATTTAGACTACTTGTTGATTTCGATTTAGGATAGTGCATCTAGTGTGTGCTCTCTGCTCTATGTTGAAAGAATCCTGCTTCTCTTTCCTTAGTAGCCAGGATTTTCATTGCAAAAAGAAGATCAACCGATTGTTTATCATCTTAGATTGCATTTTAGGAATTGTATATCTACATCACGCGGTGAACCTAAAAGGAAAACTTCTTTAGAAAGATCAACTATAAAATAAATTCAATGAACATAAAAATGCTTTGGAACCTAATGCACAACATTTAGAAGCCTAGGCTAGAGATGTATTTCGGTGTCGTAAAGCTTGGTAACTATCACTTTCATTGTAGGCTGGGTGATTCCTCCTCTTTGAGACGACAAGTGCCAATATGGACTTGTGCTCCCACGTACTGTTGAGTATACATTGGGAGACCACAATAGGCTATGTCCTTTATCCTTAGGAAGTTGTGTCTGCCACCCTATCGATCGCAATGCACTGAGCACAACATTCGAGAAGATTGACTGCCGTACCATAAAAAGTATTCTACAATTTTGCGATTGGTTTACTAATCCCTCTATCTAAATTTGCAAAGTAGTATCTTTCATTCCTTTTCAAACTCCTTAAAGGAAAAGGTCCATCTGAGCACTTGTCACTTCAGGCTCATTAAAAATCGAAGGTGACTAGAGTCATCTTTAGCTTTTTCTCGACTGTTAAAAATTGAAAAAGAAAGTTGTGTCAAAGCGTCTAAAATTTATTTTAATCGCAATAACATCACTCTTCCCTCATTGGTCTTGGGTTGAGAAAATGGAGTCCACCAACCAAGGGTTTCCTCTTGGAGGAAATCCTAGTCCTTTCTCCTCTTGGGGAGATGTTGGTGCACCTCATATGACCACATTGTCCCTTCCAGGATTGACAATTGGCTTGCCAATATGGCTCTTCTCGACCTCTGCCATTCAAACCACCGCGATTCCTGAGAAATCAAGTCAAAAACTAGATGATACTAGAGTTACCCCCCAACCTTCTACTTTGTTTGTTTCTCCCTCCCCTCCTTCCTCTTCGCTTGGTGAAGTTGGTAAAGCTAAAAACCAAGTAACTGAGAAGAAGAAGAAAGGGAAGGAGAAGGAGAAGAAGAAGAAGAAGGAGCCAAAGGCAAAGAGGGGCAACCATGCATCATTTAGCGAAAATCCACACACTGCACCATCCAAACCCAAATCTCCATGTGTCATTTGCAAAGGATGCCACTCTCATCAATATTTTCCTTGCATCCCTCATATCTTAAGGGACTGGTCTCCTCGTTTGCACAATCCGGTGCCGTCAACCTCTGATGATCATGTTGAGAGTACACCATCAAATAGTGAAAGTGAAGCCTCTGTACAGAAAGGAAAATGCAAATTTCCTTGCAAGCTGTGTGAAGGAAACCATGTCATCCACCCTTGTCCCTTCCTGGATGAAGCTGAAAGAGTTTTGGATAATCGTTCTGCTTCACTGCTACGAATTCCTCCTGGGTACAAGAAACTCTTGCCGAGTCCATCACTAGCTGAAAATCTGACTGACGCAACTTTTTCTTCAGTCAAAGCACCTATCATTGAAGATAAACCCTTTGAATCCATACCAGATGAAAGTCAAAAGGTTGAGGTGGCAGTCGACCCAGTCTTGTCTTTAAAAGGTCCATCTTCAGATGATATAGTCACCGAAGAGAATGAGAACGACATCGTTCAAATTCTTTTCGTAAGCACAGACTCTGATGAACATTGGGGCAATATACCCATTTGTTTACTGCAGGAAGGAAGTTCATCAGAGTCGTATCCAGCTGTTTATTCTGTCCCACCTCCGAGCAACCTAGTCGTTTCCTTTGATTGGAATCTACTAGGTAGACCTCATTTACCATCTAATGTACCATTCCAAATCATTGTACAAGCTTACAGGATGGTCATGGTCAGTACTATCATAGATGAAGGGGCTTCTATGAGTATCCTTTCCTCAATTGCTTGGAAAGTGCTTGGTTCGCCATCGCTTATGCCTGAGATGCAAAATCTGACAAGATTTGACAAAGGAACTAGTCGACTGTTAGGGATCCTTCCAAATGTGCCCATAACTTGGAGAGGGAAAACCATGTACATGAACGTAAAGGTAGTCCAAGGGCCTTTAGATTACAATCTAATCCTTGGGTGTGACTATATTTATTGCATGGGAGCCATTGTCTCCTCACTCTTTCAAGTGATGTGTTTTCCGCATGAAGGCAGAGTGATCCAACTTGTAGACCAACTTTCATTACCCAGCTCACACATAGCTAATAGTCAAATTCCATCCCTAAATGGTCTTTTCATGCAAGGAATGTATCATCAATCCCCAATCCATCCACCTGAAGAACACGAGTAATTCAGAAAGTCGTGATTGAAACCCAGGGGGCATGCACCCTGGTCTCCTTCGGCAGGAAAACTATGGGTATAGAGTAGTTTACCATGAATGATATATGACTGGTCTAACCCCCGTCCATACAAGAAGATGGGGTTAGACTGCAATAAGATACCTCTGTTAGAAGGTAGGCCTTTCCCGATGAAACAAATGTTTTGTCTGCAAATTGAAGGGTAACCTAGAAAAGGTAGGCCTTTCTTGATAGAACAAATTTTTTGTCTACAAATTGAAGGGAAACCTTGAAACTCTACTGCGCTATACCTGGGGGCATGCAAACCTTTTGTGCACAAGTGAAAATCGACCTCTATAGTTCCGCTAACTTCAACTGCATAAGTTGGGTGAGTGGTCAAATCGACCGTTTGCCTTCGCAGGGGCCAAATGGCACTGGAAAAGGAGAGGAAAAATTTTCCTACATGACCTTAGTAGTTAACTAACCCCTAGGACAGTAGTTGGTCATCCCTAGCCTGCATGTGAGAGGTAGCGGAGCAAAGTTTTGAATGGTGAAAGCTCCCTAAAAATTGAACCTATCGATGAGACATGGCATGAGCAGTTTTTATGCGAAGTTCAAGCTCGTTAAAAACTAAACCTAAGCAATGAGTAAATGTTCCCCTAGAATTCAAGCTCATTAAAAAATCAAACAACCTCCAGTAAATAACCATTGCGAATGCATTATCATCAACTTTTCAGCCCTGATCATGTTCTTACCATCACCTCCACTTTGTTTTAGCCAATGATATGCCTCCATTTGATTGTTTACCCCGTTTGAGGAACAACTGTGAAGAGTGATTTTGTTAGCCATCCTTGTAACACTGTCATGATTGGAAAATTCCATACCTTACCTGGAATTGGCAGCTACCCAAAAATATCACTCGTTCCTCAAAGACGAGTCTCCTTTAAGCTCTTTTCATCTGACTCGTAAAATGTGAAAATATTGCCGAGTAGTTGGCCTCTCCAGCTCATTAAAGCTACTAGGAGTGATATCCATCCTCTAGATTTTAATCTTTTTGGACTTGAGGGATTATTACACAAAAAGATTGAGCGCTTGTCTTGTTCGTCTCGTTAAAACGATTGAAAATTCATCCATTTCGTATTATTTTATACTTTTTCGGACTTAAGGGATTACATGATGAAAAATGATTACTGGAGTTTCCTTTCCATCCCTTTTTAGACTCTCTAAAATTGAAAAAGAACCGAGTTATCTTTTTCATTAAACTCATTAAAACCAATAGCGACAAACTTGTCCATGGAGACAAGAATGAGTTTCACTGTCGCTAGGCTTGTTAAAACATAGCGACAGGTTTGCCCGAAGGGAAAGTTATAGAACAAGCATATGTTATCCTCCTCAAGCTTGACAAAAATAAAGAGGTAATGGTCAGCAATGACTTGGGAAAATTGGGAAGAAAACTTGAAGAAACTTTATTGGTAGCAAGTCGCTCTTGAACATGACACTTTCACTCCATCACCATGGTTGAGTCGGGTTGGGTTATTCCATCCACTGGTCATATTACCGTTGGTCCACCATACCATCCATCTTTGGGGTTAATGCTACCAATCCATTTCAATGTCACTGATATGTTCAAGAGAAGTCGATCACAGAATTCACCAACCCAGCTTGTGTCTCACCCATTACAATACATTCACGTTTCATTCTTTCATGACCGCCACCCTAAACCCTATATCATCAGATTGTTTTCACCTCCAAAAATATCATTTGCTCCATTCCATGTCGTATATGTGGGATTCATTAAGGCCCTCCTACAATGGGTCACTTCTTGTCGACATCAACTCATTATCCAAGAAGTCGACCTAGGAACAACCCTTTCAATACTTTGAAGCTTGCATGCCTCAATGTCAAGTTTCTCACTTTTGCCGATAGGTTTACATCAATGTCCTTCGACCGAGAGATTTTGCGTGGTGTTCAACGCAAAGTCCCATTTTCACACCACGTGAATTGTACTATAATACCTTGAGTGTCAGCATCATTATCGGTGATTCCTCTCGTGCCTGTTAACGTCTTACATCATTGGCTAGTAATCAAGCGATGTCTTGCCATGTTTGACTCTAGAACATTTTTCACATGGATCGACTTGTACTTCGGGCGAAGATTGGATGAGTTTGAAGACCTCAGATCTAGTTTCATCGATCCAGGTTGTGATATATTCAGGAAAATGAAGAAATCGAATGTAAATCATTGCTACACAGATGATCATCCGACTCCAAGGATGATGACTCTACTAGAATGATCAGTCTGCCACACAGACAGTTGTCTATCCTATGTATATGAAAATGAATTTATAAAGTTGAGCATGGGAATGCCCGCCTCAGCCAAATCATGAAAAATGTTATGAAGATAATGATTGTATTGTACCTTATTACAGGTCACCTTCTAGTTCGAAAAACCTCGGATCCTCATGATAAAGCATTTCACCCGACATTAAAAGATTAACAACCTCACGCTTTAGGGGGCAACTATTATAGACATTTTTGGGCACTGCATAACCAATCATATATGTCCATAAATCAAGGGCTTCTGAGTCCCTAAAAGTGTCGTTTCATGCCCTAAAGGAACAAGGTCAGCTGATTACATCATCTCCCAGATGTTCTCCATAGAAAACTACTCAGAACTGGTCAAAGCTAGACCATACAGGTTGCTCAGTGCTAAGGGTATGATGCATCTCACCTGCTCAGTGCAAAAAGTGTGATGCATACTGAAAATCCCTTCTATAGGGTGTGATGGGCGAGAATGGACAAATGGCAGAGATAGTTTGCGATGTGGAAAATCATGGAATCTTCTAGAAACTTCTCCTGTGACACTTGCCTCTCTAAATTCGCCCAGGGATGAGTAAGAGATCATCAATATCCAAGTGGAATCAAGAACTACCAGAGAGAAGACACTAATCAAAATCCTAGAAGCTGACTCACTCCGCTGCAATTATCTATACATGGATCCCTCATCCCAGAGATCCAGAAGCTTGAATTTTGTATCTTGTAAGGAAGTGTTGTTGGTTTCCTGGTGGAACATCACAGTGTTGGGTGATCTAAGCTTTTCATGAGGTGAAGAAGGGCTTTCATGTTGAGAGGATGATGTTGGGTCAGATCAATGGGTTGTAATCCTCTCTTCTAATCTTTACATCAGTAAAGCTATTCAAGTTTTCCTTCACATTCTTGTATGTCTAATAATATATGCATTTGTGTGGTCAATATATATCTGGTCCTATATTGTTTATGATTTTAGATCTCTGCACTTTGAAGGTATTATACTGCTTCGACTTTATAGGAGCTCTTTGAAACGGAGTGGTCAAGGAAAGAGCGGTAAACATCTGTCAGTGAGGAGAAGGAACAAGCAAGGAACCGAGCGAAACATCGAGGTTGGTATTCTTTGCTCCTCTCCTATCTACTTCTCATAAAGGAAAACGAAAGTAACTTTAATCTGTGTGTTTCTAAGATAGCTACCCATCTTAGTGGGACTAGCAGCTCTGCATAGACACTAGATTTCTCAACAACAATATGTATACATACTGAAGCATAAAATACTATGGACCAAAAACCATGCAAAAAACCATGGATCCAAAATAAAATTCCCCGGGGTGTTGCCCCGGACCCTGTACAGGGGGGATAACCGCCCAGTTAGGCTAGGAGGGCTAGTCGTGGAAAGAATATAACACAACCCAACATTACTTATAAGATTTCCACCAACAATTTCTGCAATGTGTTCTCCAACTTCTTCTATATGGACAATATAGAAAACTTGTTAATTAGAGCCATTTTTATTAGACTACATAGTCCTCATTTCTAATATATATATTATGAGGAAATGAACTTACCATGGGAGGATTTTTTGTTGCTATGTAACTTTCCATGTACTGTAGATAATAGAGAAGCATCCACATCTCATGAATAAAATCATTTTGCATTAAAGTTAGAGTTTTCCCTGGCAAGAAGAAAATAAAATAAAACTTCTTTTCCAAAGTAAAATAAATAATATTTTCACTTATATGTAGTTCAACATTTAAAAATGTTTGAGTAATGAAAGCTACATAATAACCAAAATGCCCTGCCATTTATGAAAGATTTCTAGATGAAATAAAGAAACAACTAGGCCTAACATCCTCATATATTGCAAAACTTTACATATGGTTTACAATCACTTTAAATATGCAAGAGGTAACTATGGAGACAATAGAAATATCATGGTTCCAAAGAATTAAAAAAGGATAAAGAATGAAGGATTTCAGTGGCGGTCCTGGATTTCTCAAGGGAAAGGAAATGGGAGTTCCCCTTCTAAGGTCATTCATAATCCAATACCTTTACTTTCATGGAGAACAAGGGATTTTGAAATAATTTAAATAGAATGTCCATGAGTATAAATGACAGGAAAATTTTATAAATAAAGAAATGAAAATGCATAGAAAAATGTGGACATGGTAATATTTTTATTTTTCTTTTAATATATTTCATTGAAATTCAAAAAGACAAAAACAACACCTAAAGTATTCTATCAATATAATACATATAGCACATTTGGTTCTTCACACCATACATATGAACTATTGGAATCCAATCTATTACACATAATCCTCATAATCCATTTGGCTACAAGAACAGTACCTTGGGCAATTTAACAACCCTGCTAAGTCCTTTGTCTACCCTGGCAGATATAACTTCCATGACTAGTCCTTATTTTTTTTTTCAAAGTTCATAGATTCATGACAGGCCCATGCACACACCTTACTTCCTTCAATGAAAGCACTAAAAGGGCACTTCTTGCTACAATTACCATATACAAAAAAAGAAAAGCGAGTGGAAACTATTTCTCTCAATCAAAATTATACTTATGACAGTGAATCAATTTGCAAGAGATACATGTTAAGTTGTTTAAAAGGTTTCGATATATTGTAAATATTAATATTAAATTCACACATCTATAACTATATATAAATATTTCATGTATTCATATTTAAATTTTAAAAGTCCTTTTTCTCTAGCACATTTATATTTTTTAATTTGAATATTTATAAATAAATTCTTAAATATATATTTTTAATAAAAATCAATTATAATATATGGTTAATACTTATATATATTATTAATTAAAATATTATAAATAAATAAATTATTAATATTTTATAATTATTATATTAATAAATATTAGGGAGACTACGTTATTGCTTTTTATATATATATATAACCACATTATTAAAAAAACAATATAGTTCTTTTCATATCTCGCATATAATAGTTTATTTAATTATAGATTTATATTTGGAAGTGTTTTTATAATAGTTTATTAATTATAGATTTATATTTGAAAGTGTTTTATAATATATATTATGAATGAAAATAATATAATCGAATTATCTAATTATTACTACTTATTTTAGAAATGGTATGATTATAATGATGACAGTTCTTAATAGTCTATAATATTTTTTACAATTATTCTATATATATATATATTACAATAATTCATGTAATTTAAATTATAATATTTCAATTCATTAGTGTTTGTAACCAAAAATTTATTACAAGATTATTGATGACATGGCTATCAAAAATATTATATTATATATATATATATATATATATTTCTTTTCATCTAGTTATTTTTTTATTGGGTGGTGGATATAAAATTTCATTCTTTAGGTTTTAAGTTTATAAGTATTTTATTGCATTTTGTTATTTTTATTTGTTGGGATATAAATTCCATTTTCTCCAAAATCTCTGACATTTTGATGGTCACAATTGTTTTTATTTTTAACATGGAAAAATAAAATGAGATCAGGCATAAAAGTCAAAAAACTTGACTCCTTGTCATGCATGCTTTAGATTCTAGTATTCCATAAAATTTTATTAATAGGGTATGCCAAAGAGACCCCTACGTGTAGTAATGGTGAACTTTTCTTCATTGCATAGAATCATTTCATTCAGATTCATAATGAGGATGAAGTCTTAGGTCTATAGACTATAAGTGAAGTGGAAAAAGATAAATGTTTTAAAAAGCTCTAAGTCCTTCGTGATTCCCACTTGGTAATCAATTGGGAATATAAAAAAAAAAATAGTGGAAAATACCTAGTTGAGAACCCTTTTGAATATCACTTAGAGTATAAGTGAAGTGGAAAAAGATAAATGTTTTAAAAAGCTCTAAGTCCTTCGTGATTCCCACTTGGTAATCAATTGGGAATATAAAAAAAAAAATTAGTGGAAAATACCTAGTTGAGAACCCTTTTGAATATCACTCAAGAGTCTTTTCATGATTTTGACTGGATCTCTTTATATCACATTTTTAAAGAACTAAATTTTCAAGAAGACAATATATTAAAGTAGCTCTGAAATTTCCAAATAGCACATTCTGCATGAGAGAATCTTTTGATGGTGATGTGATTAAATATATGGATATGGCTACAATTTTTCCTATAATCTGTTTGAAATTTATTGTCTTTTTTTCAGAACCATTTATCTATAGGAATTCCATATTTTTATGTCATGTGGAGGTAGTGTTTATAAGTATGATGTGTGGAAAAAATATATTACTTTTGGAATATTGGAATAGTGGCTTGTCAGTTTCCCTATGGACAAAGCTTGTTTATGGCTCAAATAACCGTTATTAGTAAACCACATCCATCTTATATTTATGAATATAAGGATTTACCATAGTTTTCTAATATTGAACAAACATTTATGATACTAAATCATAATATGCAATTTAAGGAGTATTCAATAGTATTATTTTGTAGCAACATTGTAACAATCTTGCGATTCTAAAATTGACTAGAATTAGTCAAGAGTATGGCCCTCACTTGTATGAGGGGATATCTGTTCATGAAACTTGTCCCCTTTGGGTTTTGGCCAATTTTAATATGACATAGATTATTTATTTTCTAAAATACATCAAAAATTTTTGAAATAGTAATAGTAAGAAAAGCGAGGATCCTTAAAAATAGGATGATTAGTGTGCTTGATTTCAAATGCCTTTGAAAGTAATGCATATTAATAGCTAAAAATAAAATAGTGAAATCATAAAGTAAATGGTTAATCAAGGGAAAGTGATGGGCATAAATAATACAATGAAGAATATAGCTGGAGAGTCATATAGGACAAAGGGGAAGTTGGAGAGGAGGAGAGGAGGTTAGGGTGAATAAGAGGGTAAAGGGGGATGTGTTGGTTGAGTGGAGGGTAAATATGGTGGTTACAAGGGGTAGCAGGGATGAAGGAGTTCAAGGAGGAGGTGAGTGAAGAGAAAAGGTAAAGGGGTATGGGTGACAAAGGAGGGAGGGGAAAGTAGTTGGAGGTAAGATGTAAAATGAGAAGTGGTGATGACGGGGTGTTGTACAAGAGGAAATGGGGGAACAAGTGATAAAAAATAAGGTATTTATGGGTAGGTTGGGAGATAGGTGACACCAATAAATAGGTGAGAAAATTTGGAGATGGGTAAGACCATGAGAAGCGGTCATGATGGGGTGGGGATAAAGGGGAAAAGGGGAGGAGGAGAGAATATGTGGATCATCTCAAGGGATATAAGACACATTCATTACTCTAGAAAAAACCTAGTGTTACTAAAATCCATGATAATATTCCAATGCTACACACAATAGGCCATGTCTAGTCTCTCTAGATCTCTAGGCCATACAAGCATCTTAGAAAGGTAACAGTCTGCAATTTATGTTAGTACACAACATAAAAAAATTCAAACAAGGTGTGATTGAAATGAAATCATATAGATCCTAACACCCTTTAGGTAATAACTCAACATTAGAGAAATTTTGAGGTCTAAAATGGGCCTCCTAAAGAATATTATAAAATAATAGTGGAAATAATAAAATAAGATTAGATTACATCGTCAAATTTTAGAGGGAAAAAACTAATTTTTCAACTCGTATTTCCAATTTATCTCCTTACGGTTTTACTCAAATTTCAAGAGGTAACACTTGTTGGATGCAAAATGTAATTCTTCATTCAAGGAGTACCCATGTTGCATACTTTCAATGGACCCTGCTACACAAAAAAATGAGAAATACATGAAAAAACATGATTGCAATCACATTTTTCATCTATTTGCTTTTTGTTTGCAGCATGGTCCATCGAAAGTATGTAACATGGGTACTCTTTGGATTAGAAATTAATTTTTTCATCCAAAGAGTTCTTCCACTCAAAATTTGTGTTAAATTGTAGGGAGATAAATTGAAAATATGAGTTTAGAAAATGGGTTTTTATTTTTTATTTTTATTTTTTTTATTTTTTTTCCATTCTTTTTACTTTTTTACACAAAAAATGAAGAATCATCCCCCATGATTGACATCATCATATTGAATCATATTGGTTCCTGTAAAGTTGATTTTGGTTGTAGATTTTGCTTTGAGGCCCATTTTTTAACTCTAAATTTCTCTATTGATAACCCTAATCAAGGCATTCGCTTGCACTTTTTTGGAGAATCTCCTAGGTCTTCTAAGGAGGAAAGGTGAAGAGGAAGGATAAGTGATAAAAAAAAAATTCTAGGAATTTGGACAGATGTTGGTGAACACTAGTAAAATCATATTGATGACAAATGAATTCTCCTCCAATTTTCTATTTTTTTATAGAATATCGTCTCAAGGAATAAAAGAGGCATAAATTTCAAATGTAAACAAAGGCTTCTTCATAAAAAGATCCAAAAAAAATGATAAATTATAATTATTCAAGTGTAAAATGTTCTAGTGAAGAAGTAGCAACCATTACAACCAAATAATGGACAAGTTCTAAATTTCTTGCAAATGATGCAATATGCCAAGAAGGAGGGCCAACGATAATTTGCAACCCCGGTAAAGTTATTATCTCTTATTTATACACCTTTTCAAGAATTTTGTTGGAAAATTCTTGGTCAATTGGATTTCTTGATGAAGGATATAAAAATGACATTTATGACCCATGTATTACAGGAGATAATATTTGTAGGTCTCAATAAAATCTTCAACTCCTAATAATGAAGCTCCCCTAAATCAGTGGGCGATATTGTAAGCTCATCAAACCTTTAGAGGATTAGACGTCTAGATATCTAGATATGAAAGAATATTTCTTTAAAGAAGTTAAGACACAACTGTAGTTAGTCAATTTGGAAACTGTTAATGGTACCATCACTTGGAACAACTAGAGAGGATTAACTCATCAAATTGATTCGAGGGTCGACCATTTTACTAGTGTTCACATAAATCATCTCGTGATAGGAATCAAGTATAATGTGGCTAAAGGAAGGTGAAATAATGCCAAATTATTCCATAAATATATGATCAATTATAGAAATGGTAACTAAATTTATTCCCTCAAAAGTACAGATGGATAAAAAATGTTGGCTCATAAGGAAATCAAAACAAAGCTCATTAACTATTCTATCTCCTATCTTATAGAACCTCAATGAAATAGGACAAAATAAACGAGGAATATAACTCAATACATTACATCTCTATTGGCTCCCACTCATAACGATGCATTCATTTGAAAAATCACATTGGAGGGAGTAGAATGGGTAGTCAAGGAAATAACAAAAAATAGATCCCCTAGACTAGAAGGGTTCAAATATGACATCATCCAAGATTGAGGGAACTTTATGGGCCATGAGGTTTGAGAAGTTATGGAAGAATCTATAAGTTAAACCTTATTTTTTACAACTCTGGATGCTACATTTTTTACCTTATTTGCAAAGAAGGAAAAGGAAAATGGTTAGGTTTCTTTAAACCCATTTCTTCACGTAGTGTAACATATAAAATTATCAACAAGGTGGTAAAAAATGATTGAATCCCAACCTACCTTCGCTAGAATCAGTAGAACAATCAAGGTATTTCAAGCAAAGGAAAATTCTGGAAGTCTTATGAAGTAATTCATTCACTCTAATGATCCAAAAAGTTAGGAATGATAATTCACATAAATTTATATAAATGTTTTGATAAACTGATTTGGTATTTCTTCACCAGGTTCTCACTACCTTAGTGTTTTCCAATTCATGGGTGAAGTGGATCCATCCCCTCATATTGACTATATTCTTCTCTATTCCTGCAAATCATTCTTCTTTGACGACACTCAACCCCTTTTAGGTCATTCATCATGGGTGTCCTATCTTGCCTTTATCTTCAACTTGGAAACAAAAGGATTAGGTAGAGCCATTAAATCCACTATGCATGAAAGGAATATTAGAGGTTTAAGGTTGTTTAGAGAAGCCAATCGTATATCATATAAACAATATATTTTATGGCACCATGCTAATGTGATGTCCAATAGTGCATCAAGTTATGGCCTTTTGTTGAGTTTTAAAGGACATTATGGCAACATCAAGGATAGAGATTAAATTTTCCAAGTCAAAAATATGTTTTCAATCATTATCCCACTATTGAGGATCATATTGCTTTCTTAATAGGACATCAACATTGTAATTTTCCTTCATAGTATATTGGAACCCCACTTACCACTGACTCCCTCATGAGTAAGAGTTGTGATGACCTCGTTCAAAAGATAACTAGTGTGTTGGATAGGTATACATTCCATCCTCTTAAGTTTACAAGCCATTTGGTGTTATTGAAATCAATATATATCTTCTCCATTATGGTTTTCCCTAAAGGAATTTTTAATCATATCCACAACCTTTAACATTCTGCTTTATGTGGAGGAGCATCAATGGAATGAAAGTAGGATCTAGTCTCATGGGAAAATCACTACTTCCCTAAGGCATAAGGTGAGATTTCCTCATAGGATCCATAGATTCTTACCACATTGGATAAAATATGGTTGATATGTTCACAAGCAGTCTAAGGACTATGGCACCAAACATAGAATATAAAATACAATACAAACATATCATTGTAGATGTGAGTTCGAACATAGAAATTTCAATCTAGATCATCAATTTGGAACTTAACATGTGAAGGGAAGCACCTATTCTAGGACCGTAGCTTTTAAGAAATAAAAAATGGTTACTTTTTTTATTTGGGATGAATCTTGGCATAAGTTTCCAAAGTTGGTCAATCAAATGAGTTTTGAGATCTATGTACCGTAATGGAATCAATATATCTTATTGTAATGGACTACTAGAGTGGAGATTATGATGAGACTTGATGGAGAAATTGGAGTACATGAGAGAAATTGGATAACTTCTAGACCACATAGATTGGGAAAGGTTTGGGATGTTCTCTTGTTAGGCCAAAGAGTACAATTGGGGGGAGGGGGGAGGGGAAGTGAATAAATGTGGATACAATTTCACAATTTCAAAACATTTTATCAATTAGTAATTATGTAGCAACGTACCATAACCATTTTTAGTATATCAATAAATAAATAAATGCAATAAGAAGCCATCATCACATCAACAATGGATCAAGAATCCATCATATCAACATAAGAGGACACAACCTTTTACGTAGAAACCCTTATGGGAGAAAACCACAAATTATTATTCTTCTTCAATTCATTACACATATTAATAATGACCAACCTACTAGAGGCCCCTACACCCAACATATGCAAGAAACAACTTGTGTTAGGGTGCAACCTAATTAAGGCACTAACCTTGAAAATGTGCAAACAACTACTCATTGTAGGCTACAACTTGACTGAAGAACTAGCTTCAAATATCAGAAAGCTTTGACTTGTTCTAGGCTTCAACTTAACTGAGATTCCAACCTTAGTGGTATACACATACGAAACATGTAAATACATCAATATTATTCTTTATTTCTTCATCCAAGGTAAACTACAATTAGTTTTTATATCATTTCTTTGCAAGATTATATTTGCATGTTTCTTAGGATACAACCTGAAGGAAGCTAACACTCCCCATTTTATCATCTACCACTAAAAGGAGCTACTACCCTTGTTACTATCAACTATCATTGAAATGAATCTCATTCTCCCGAATTTATCAACTGTTATTAAAAGGTGATACTACCCCTAATTGTTTACCAACCACCACTAGAAGGAACTAAAACTCATGAAATGAAAGATAACACTTGCTAGAGATGTTGATCCATATTCATTAATTTTCAAACTCAGATCAACAAGACTTTCTTGCTTCAAACAAAATTTTCCTTACTAATCTACCTCAATGCCTTGCATAGATAAACTATTTTTTGTTCTCTCAAAACACCATCTCACTACTTCCATGACTCAACCACCTCAAATCACCTCTCTAAACACCTCAGATAAAATAAAGACACCTTCAACAAATAATTTTCATTTGTTTATGATCCCTACTACATTCACCAAAAACATTTTAGATACTAAATTTGATCTCTAATTCACCCCTGATGCATAATAACAATATGTATCTCATTTCACCAATAAGCATCAATTTAGTTATTCGATTATGCTTATAAAGGAATTGAACTGATATTTCTAGAATTAGAACTTTATTTCAGTTCAGTTTTAATTTGCACATAAAAGAGGTTTTGGTCTCATAATATTATTTTTCTTCTCCTTTCGGCATGTCCTATTAATGTGTTCAATTAGTGTTCAAACTCTATTCTTTTGACTTTGTGGGAAAATCTGAGTTAAACTACCAATTTTCTAAAGTCTAATGGGTTACAGGATTTAGCAGTGACTTTCTAAATTTAGAAAATTGCTAGATTTAGTCAAAATTTCCATTCCAAATCCACCTCTAACTTTTTCCATGCTTCCAAAAATGCTACCAACTTACCAAATTTGGCGTGAAATATGCCAAAGTTGTCAACCCTTTCATGGCTTATCACCTAAAGGGCTTAGCCCAAAGGCATAAGATTTTTATGTATGCTCATATAACTTTTTAAAATCCTAAAAACCCAACATTATAAGACAAACCATGCTTTAAATCATGATCGTAAATTGGCTATAGTCCCATAGGAGTATCCATATAAACAAAAAATCCTTAACATATAACCTCCTATTTAGGCCCTTGTGCTAAGCCTCAAGGGGATTAAATATGTACTTTTAAACTTTTGTGTCATTGTTCATATAACCACGCATAGGACTAGGTCCTGGACTGCCTCCTATCAACTACAACCTTGTTCCTGGGACTTTCACTTGTGCCTGACTAAGAAAACTACTTGGAAAAACATCTAGGGTGATGTGTCTTCTTGGGTCCTTCACTGGATAACTTATGCTAGTCACTACTTGCTTGTGCCACCATGTTGTTTGTCTCATTGTCTTTCTCCTATCATCTTGTTGTGTCACCTCGCCACTCTTTCACTAGAAATTTCACTTGAAGAATCATAGCCTCTCATTGATCCCCTTAAGAGAATCTGCAAGGGTGAATTGCCTAGTGGGGCCTACCTTCTTGTTAACATCCACCAATGAACACTTCTTGGTGATGTAGAAAAGTTCCCTCTATGGACAAAGGCAACCCCTCTAGCCCTAGAGTGGGTCTAGTCATAGTAAGAATAATATCAAAGAAAATTCCCTTAGATAGTTAATGTCATGAAGGCCTACCTTGAAATCCTCACTTGATGAAGTTCCCACTGTGTTTCTCTAGCTCTCATTCTAATCACTTTTGTACCTAAAACAACATACAGAGAACAACAACAAACATAATAGAATACAACAAAAACAATCTACTTAAAGGGTGAAGGAACTTCAAGCTATCAATATGCAATTTTGACATAAGATATAGGAAATAAACCATTGACTTGTATTAATATTAACTAAAGCAACCTACCTTAACGTTGTAGGTTTCCTTGAAGGGTCCTGTCAGCATGTCTCCGCAAGCATTCACTCATGAAGTGTCTCCCAAGAGGATGAAAAACTCTCTCTCCTACCCAAAAGGAAAAATTATAAGCCTAGAACACTCATACAATCAAGCCAAATGCACACAAAACTATCCCAGGCTAAGTTACATAAGAAGCTAGTTCCAGATTCTAAAAGCGACTCTCTCTAACTTCAACTTCCACTTGCCGCTTAACTTGCTACTAGTAGATCTCAACCATGAAGGAGATATTTATAAGACGAGGAACCTCCATAAGGGATGGGAGAAAGAGCTTATCCCTTTGGGAGGTTTAACAAAGGGCGGAACAACTATCCCATTGGAGGGAGCCGAGCACATCTGATCCAACAACCAACCCTAAGACCACTCATCAACAATTTGTTAAAACAAACTCGCTAAAAGTATCTCGTCGCGAGTGAAACACAGGGACATAGTGATGATGTTGCTAGGCTTAGTTCAATCTTGGCCATCTTAACGAGTGAAATAACTGATGACCCATGACAACCCAAAAACAAAGGTTAAAAAGGGTTTGCTCCAAGAATAATGAAATGAGGTATTCTTCCTGAGATGACAAGGAAGACACTGACACATATTTTGCAACATGACACAAAGAAAATATCAATAACAGGGACCGGTAGTGTCCGAGATCAGGGAATGCGGGGTTGGTGACAAAATACTATATAACAAATGCTCCCTAAAGCATGAAGGTCGAGAGAGTTGGAGGGGTAAAATGCTTTACGAATTCATAACTGAAACAAAACACCATTGTGGAGAACCTGCAAACGCAAGTACAACTTATATCTCTGATACATAAGTACATAGTGAAATGAAATACATGTGCATAAGGCATAGGTGCAGCCATCCAGAAGATAAATATAAATTATTTGTGGTATGGACACAACAATCCAATCAGAAGGACCATATAAAAGACTTAGGTATTCTCACAGCTATCCAATCAAAAGAGTCATGTATTCAATCATGAACCAATCTGCGCAACCTAGACTTATGTAATTTAAGCCCAGGGTCTTGAATCCTACCCCAATAAAGGTACACATTCTAATATGCGAAGAGATGTGCTGAAGTCGAGCATACTAGAAAATCACTTTATTACCGATTAATGATGTAAACCATTAACAAGCGCGAGAGATACCACTAATAATGTCAATGGTTCTCAAAGTACTGCTAGTATAATCCACAAAGTGTGAAGAGTGATCCAAAGTCAAACACCTGTGAAATCACTTGATCAAAGGCCAATAATGAAAGCCCATTGTCGAATGCGAAGAACTTGCCATTAAAGCATGCAAGCTCCATGGTACTAGAAAGGAGTCTCTAGATCAACCTCCCAAATAATGACCTGAAGTCAATAGGAAGCAATTGGTCGAAGGAGGGCCATAGTGTTTCCTAAATCATTGATGTGAGACAAAGGAACAAGATGAATGTGGATGAGACAGAGAATCTAATGAAGGTGTGTAAGGATTCAAACTGCAGAAGGATTAAGCTCTTAAACATATTGACGACACGACTCTGGAGTTTAGCAGCATTTTGGTACCAATGGATCAAAAGTCACAATGATGCAGCAAGGATTAGAGGGAATGAGGCAAAATGTATAACCCAAAACTTGGAAGGCCAATGATAAAGTGAGGATATCCCAACCCGACACGATATAGAAAGAGTGTTGATGTTGAAGAATGACAAGTTGTTATAATAATTAATACAACCAACGGAATACTTCCAACATTTCCCCCACCATTTTTGGTGAGTACACCAATTATTTTTGAAACACAAGCTTGAAGGGGATAGCATATGTTTGTAATATAAGTTTTTCCTCTGGACAAATCCAACCTAGTAAATTTTAACAAGCCATAGGAAGGAGAAGATTAATCTCATCATGGTGACAATTCCAATGTCATCAAAGCTTAACAATTCTGACATAGGCAAAACTCATAGTCTTTTCATATTTAGAGAGTTTGAAAAAGACATTAAAAAGAAAAATCGAAAGGTCCCTTTTCATAAATTTGTCCCTCGAATCCGAAAAGGTAGAAAATAATACCCAAGGGAACCTATTGACCATGATAGATCAACATATACCTTTTTCGTAAATAATCTATCCCAGTTCGTAAAAGGGGTAAACTTATATTGGGTAGATGTCATTTCCAATCTGTTAACGAGCTGAAAAGGACAAGGACTCAGCAATCTTTTCATATTTCGAGAGTCTAAAAAGAGCTTAAAGAGGACTCGACTTTGAGGAATGAGTGATGTCTAAGATAGCAACTCATTCCAATGATGTTGGAACTTCTCAAAACATGTTGATTTATGTGAAGAGGCTGGCTAATAATACCACTCATTGCAATTGTTCCTCAAAAAGGGTAAAACAACCAAGTGAAAGTGTATGATTGGCCAAGAAGATAGTGACGATGGAAGGAGAAAACCCAAGGCTCCTCTAATGTGAGAGGCTGATAGAATGGAAATCACGATGGTTAAAATGGAGATGGGTTCATTTTTACACAAGTTTCAGCCATAACAATCTATGCTGGAATTTAGTTTCATGTTTACACAAGCTTGAAACGAAAAACTATGCTTGGATTTAGTTTCACTTTTACACAAGCTTGAAATGAAGAACTATGCTTGAGATTGGTTTACATGCCCCCAACATGATGAAAGGGAGAGTATCCTGTAACCAGATGGAAGTCACTATGGTGAAGCAGATGGTTATCCAACACCTTTTTGGCTTCCTCCAGATAGGGACAAAGGTGAATGGGGTGATTCCCTTCACATAACCTACAGGGAAACTTAACTTTACCACTAGGTGCATGCCCCAAAAGCTTCATTACATTCACCTAAGTAGACTACTCATGGCTATCAAGTGGATGGAGTGAAGGTTCGTTGACGAGATCAAGTGAAAGACTCAACTAGGATTTTACGAGATCTAATCAAAAACTCGAATTGGAACTTTGCTTGAGGGGACCTTGTTTTATTTTTTAATGAGCTTGACACAAGACAAGGAACTCTGCTCAGATTCCTTATTTCATTTTTAATGAGCTTGACACAAGATAAAGAACTATGCTCATAGCCTTTGTTTCATATTTTAATGAGGTTGACATAAGACCATGAATTAACCTCATATCCTTGGTTTCATTTTTTAACAAGGTTGACACAATAAAAGAATCATCTTGATCACCCCTTGTTTCGTCTTTTAACGAGGTTGACACATGACAAGGAACTCTCCTCATCTCTTGTTTAAATTTTTAATGAAGTTGACACAAGAACAAGAATTATCCTCATATAGTTGTTCATGGATCATATGAGAACATGTCTCCTAAGAGGTCTTCACTAGATGGAAGGACCACGCTCCAGGAGGAATACATGTCATTTGGTACCAAAGACAGATCATGTTCCAATGCCCCCAGGACATAATGTATTATACCATCTATGTGATCATCCACAGATGTGGAGATGGAATTGGTAGCCACATAATTGACCTATCGCAGGGAAGGTATTGCTTGCAAACAAGAGCTGATAGGGGAGGATGGTTGCAAAGGAGACACTTGGTGACCAACGAACGACAGTTGATCAATAGTCACAATTCTTCCTTCGTGCGGAAAACAAACGACATGGAAAAGTGAAGAAAAAAGAGCTCCCATGACATACACATAGTCGCGTCCAAGGAGGAGATTGAAATCTAGCAAACCTTGGATTACCATCATGTCCATATAGACAGTCTTTCCTGCCAAGGTAATAGGGAACTGCGGAAGGATTCCTAAGGGTTGACTGGTTCCTCCATTGAAAGCCAACAGATTCTGAGTGACAGGCACAAGCTGTGGGGAACCTAAAGCTTGCAAAGTAGTAGAAGACATGATGCTAACAGATGCACCTTTATCTAATATAGGTCCAGGTATTACCATATTATAGGCTTGTACTATGATCTGGAAAGGCACATAATATGGGAGGCAGAAATTAGTCAAGTGACTCCAATCAAAAGAGACAAAACAAGTACTTGGTGGGGGAATTATATGATTGCCCCCATGCTCTATACGAATAGAAGAAGGACTCTCCTTAATAGCCTGGATAGGAGGGTCACTCTTTGATTCATGAGTATTTGAGGAGACGAGAAGAACATGAGCAGTATGATCACTACTCTCTTCTGAAACAAAGTGAGAAATTGGTGGCAAAACCAAGTCGAAACTCTCTTCGACCAATGGTTGGTAGGGAACAAACACATAAGAATATCACTCAAGAAGAGCAGGATGAACAAGAGATGAACCCAAGTTAACATCTTTACCATCCGAGAGAGGGTTAGAAGAAAGCCTCTGGTAACCAATAGGGAGTTGGGGTTAATGAGCTATAAGTTTTTCCAAAACTTTGGAAGTTTCATCGACAAGAGGACAAAGGTGAAGAAGATGCTCTCCTTCACATAGCCTATAGGGGAATCTAGCCTTCCCTTTCTTCTTACCATCACTAGCCGAGGGTGTAGCATCAACATGATCTCCAGAGGCCGATGGGGATGGTTGATCCAAATTTTGAGACCATACCTCTAAGACTCTAGGAATGCCAGGACATTCTCGGAGGAGATGGTCACCATTACACATCGTGCAAGGGAATCTATCCTTCCATGGAGGATCAGAAGGTTTTTCTATAGGAGGTGCATCTGGAGTAACAGCCACACAGTTGGCCTCTTGCTTAGTGGACTTCTTCTTCTTCATCTTATTCTTCATCTTATTAGCCTCCTGGTTACTAGATTTGAAACTTTCACTAGGCGAAGTAGAAGAGGAAGGTGAAGGAATATGGGAATAAGGCGAGGGGTCAACCGTAGAATCGTTGTGACGTTGTTTGAATGAAGGAGATGGCGGGGCAAGATTTGAGACACTCGAGATCACTAAGGTCGAAAATAACCAAACAGGTAAACCAATGGTTAACCGAGGGAGGGACAATATTGCCATATAAGAAGCACTAGCATTTCCAAAAGAATGAAAAGGACCAAGACTCCCTTCTGTGGACTCTGGAAATGTTGCCATTAGAATCAACTCTAAAGAACCACAAAGGAAGATAACTTTTACTAGGAATATTTCATGGCAAGTTAATTTTATGACACTGAAACAAAAATTTCCTTTTGATATTTTAAGAATCGAGAAAAGCATGAAAGGTGACTCTATCACTTCCGATTGGACATGAGCTCAAAAGGACAAGTGCTTGAACAATATTTTAAGTTTAATGAGTCAAAAAGATCAAATGACTGCTTTGGAACTCTAGGCAAAATATTTACTAGACAAATCGTAAAGTTGCATATACACCTTGGTAATCAAATGAAAGAGAAATGAGAAAGGACTTCCCATACGACAGCTAATGTTCTTGAATGTTGTTTTTGGTGCATTACGATTCATAAGGCGACAGACTCGGCTTCCTATGGATAACAAGATTGCAACCTAGTGGGGTCTCCCATCTTATACATGATGGTACAGGGAGCACAAGTCCATACTAGTACTTATCGAATCACAAAAGGAGGAATCAACCAACCTTAGTGAAAGCAACAACCACTTGGTTTAAAGACACTGGAACATGTCTCTAGCCTAGACTTGTAGATATATGAGTGTTAAGTTTCAATGCTTCCTTAGGTTAATTCAATAAAATTTAACGATTGATCTTGAATTAGGTTTCAACTACAAGCCCCTATCACTATCATCTGACAAAAACTCCTACATGTAGCTATATCAGAAAAGAAACCATTTCTTTTCAATGAACAACTAACTAAAGAAAAGCGAGAGGTTCATTTCAAAGCAATCAAAGCAACAAGCAAGCAAATGCAAGAATGGTACTTTTCTTTATTTCGCAAGCAAACCAATCGAGAGGAAAGAGAAATGCTTCTATCTTTCACTAACTTGCAAGAAATATAATTAAGAAAATGAAAAACATATCCTTCAATTTTCAACTTCTAAATGTCAAGAATTTACTAACACAAAAAATTATTCTCATTTCCTAATGAAAAATGAATGTGATATTTTTCTTTTTCAAATAGATGAGAAGCAACCCAATGTAAAAATCAAAGCAATGCTAGTTTTAAGTCTTTTCCAAATGAAATCATCCAATAAGTGAAGAGAAACATTCCACTCATAAACTAATCAAAGACTCAAAACAGCGAATATGTTTCTTTTTGCAAAAACTTGAAATCTTTCTAACTGACTGGGGAGCAATGCGATCTATGCCAAAATGATCGATGGAAACCAAACAAACAAGACTTGAAAGTTTTGATAACGAAACGTCACATACTAGTAAATAAGATGAAATAACAATCAATAAGAAGAAGCCTCAAACAAAGCAAGGGATCATTGCAAACATAGCTCAAAGGTCTAGAAGAACAGGTAACCCAAGAAAACGCTATTGCTTCAAGAAACCCTAAGGTGAACAGGTCACACAGTTCAAAAGGAGAAGTCTCAAGGGAATGAAACCAAGAGTCAAATATTCTAGCAAACAATAACTTGACACGCAACAAATAGGCAGAAGACAAGCTCAGAAGGATAGGACACACTGACCAATTAGCAAATAGAACTTCAAAATTAAAACCTACAGGAATCTTCATGAGTGTCAAACTGACAACATGCGCCAACAATGAAAAGTCCCACCCCACTGATTAGCTACTTTGCGATGTCGTCGAAGAAGTACATCAAGAAATTGCATTGAGAGTAAATCAAAGCACTTCGCGACTGTGAGGTGATTTAATCATGCCAAACAGTAGAAAGCGCAACTAATTAAATAGGGTAGACATGACTATCGTCGCGACTGTCATAAAATGAAAGGTGACGGCCCCAAATCAGAGGAAAAATTTAAAAATTCGGTTGAGGAAAGGCCAAACTTATCACTTATGATAGAGGAAGATTACCATGAGTAGTCAAACAACACAAAATATGGAGAATTCTACCCAAAAAGTAAAGGAGACAACAAACAATTAAAGCAAAATCAAATTAAGAGACAAAAGACACAGATCCCCAGTATGGTGACCAACTAGTGATGCAACCAAGTTCCCTCTGTAGACAGAGGCAACCCCTCTAACCCTGGAGTGGGTCTAGTCATATCAACAACAATATCAAAGCAAATTCACTTAGATAGTTAATGTCATGAAGGCCTACCTTCAAATCCTCATTTGATGAAGTTCTCGTTTTATTGCTCCAGCTCTCATTCTAATCACTTTTGTACCTGAAACAACATACAGAGAACAGAAAAAAACATAATAATACAACAAAAATGGTCTGCTTAAAGGGTCAAGGAACTTCAAGCTATCGATATGCAATTTTGACATACAATATAGGAAATAAATCGTTGATTTTTATTAATATGAACTAAAGTAAAACTTACAACCATGCCTTGACATTGTAGGTCTCCTTGAAGGATCCTTTGAGCATGTCTCCACAAGCATTCACTCATGAAGTGTCTCCCAAGAGGATGAATAACTCTCTCTCCTACCCAAAAGGAAAAATTATGAGGCTAGAACACTCATACAATCAAGCCAAATTCACAGAAAACTATCCCAGACTAGGTTACATAAGAGGCTACTTCCAAACTCTAAAAGCTACTCTCTCTAACTTGAACTTCCACTTGCCATTTAACTTGCTACTAGTAGATCTCCACCATGAAGGAGATATTTATACGAGGAGGAGCCTCCATAAGAGATGGGAGAAAGAGCTTATCCCTTTGGGAGGTTGCACAAAGGGCAGAACAACCATCCCATAGGAGAGAGCTGAGCTCATCTGATCCAACAACCAACCCTAGGACCGCTCATCAACAATTTCTTAAAACAAACTCGCCAAAAGTAACTCATCACTAGTGAAACACAGGAACAGAGCGACAACGTTTCTAGGATTAGTTCAATATTCACCATATTCACAGGTGGAATAATTGATGACCCGTGATGACCCAAAAAAAAAGTTAAAAAGGGTTTACTCCAAGAGTAATGAACTGAGGTATTCTTCCTGAGATGACAATGAAGACACTGACACATATTTTGCAACATGACACAAAACATATGTCAATAGCACAAATTGGTAGTGTCCGAGATCAAGGAATGTGGGGCCAATGACAAAATACTATGTAACACTTCCTCCACTGCTTTATGACTCAACCATGTCCTCCCAATTCCCTGTCACCCTAGAGGTTTGGAGTCGCACCTATCTTCAAAACTTTGATGGAAAATCTCTCAGGGCTATGTGTCTCAAGTGGGCACCTCTGTTGAATTATAACTGACATGGAAAAAGTTAAGGTGATGTGTCAACCACACAAGCCTCCTGAGGTGTTTTATTGGTCCATGCATAACCCTATTTGGTTGCCACATGTACGTTGACAATATGGAAGGGCCCTTAGCTTGGCCTTGAACAAATTTTGAGATTTAGCCTTAGAAATTTGATCATCCATATCTTTTGATCCAAGAGGCATTTTTTAGACCTTAATATACATTTGGAAAGCTCTTTCTGAGCACTATACATCTTCAGCATTTCCAAAATATCTGAGCTCATGTACTAAGGAAACAATTCCCTCAAATCCCGGGCCATCTAATAACTATGAGAATAACATTTTATATCTTCTTCCCACAACCTACTACTACAATGATTCTTGACCAAATATTGCAACTACCAAAACACTTCTTAGGAGCTTCCTCTAACATCAATGCACAAACCTTTGACATCAATGAGTTTTGACATTAATTCCTTAGGCATCAACACTTTTGACATCAATGCCTTTTACGTCAACGCCTTTGATTTCAATGACATTACTTTCTAAGAATATCCTCTTTGGTCATTGATGGAAACACTAAACATGGTTATTAAATAAGAGAGATTCATTGATGGAAAAAGTAATTTGATCATTGTGTACAAGATGTACGTTACCAAATCTGCAAATTTTTTCCATCTCTCCCCATTTTATGTACTATCTATCTTCCTTTGACATCAATGGAAAATGGAAACTCTTCACGAATCTTACTAATCAATTATCAACACTTTGGTTGACATGATGAATTCTTGTGTATGCACATTTTTGTTCTTTTCTCCCCCATTTCTTCTAAAAATTAATGCATTGATCAACAAGTCAAAACAAAACATCAATGATAAAGATACTCCTCCATGCAACTAATCACCCCCTATCTTTTTGATCCTATGGACTTGTCAACTCCTTCTTCATATGTTGAAAACTTTAGGTATCTCTATTATGAGCTAAGAATCTTCATTTCTATCCTATGGATAAGGTTTAGTTGAAATGAGAGTGAATAATCACTCTCAATATTTTCCTCACGTAGTTAAGAGGTCTCTCATGCTAGAGAATCTCATACATGTATAACTAAGCTATAAACAAACGCATGCTTGTTGGACTAAGTCTCATCTAGGATTACATTCAAAATAGTGTTTCTCCTCCTAGTCACATGCACATGAACTTTAACACGAAGAAACATTTATCCTATGCATGACTGAAAACATCAACTTTTCAATTGATAAAAAACAAATTACACCATTTAAAAGTGTTTGCATGAAAAACATAGAGGGATTATGACCAATGCATGCCTAGACCAATAAATTGACATATACTACTCTTTGACAAAAATCTAATGGCATGAGGTTCCCCATCTAAATTTCAACTCAACACAAAAATTAGCAGCATATAAAACATGACTCTCAAACAAAGACTAAAGATCTCACTCAATCATAAGCTCAACAACTTGATTATGATCAACTCTCATGACAATCTCCTAGTAACAATATGAATACCAATTGTTAACACCTTTGAGACTAATGATACCAATTGTTAATTGATACCACTAATACTAATTGTTATTACCTTTGATTCCAACTCTTGAGCAATTTTTAATTGGTTATTCTTCCCCTGCGATATGCTCTTTTCAGCAATGTTTTTTTCTTTTCACAAATTTGATGTCTGATGTCAATTATAAATGTAACAGTCTCAAAGAAACACAAAAATCATACCACTCATCATATCTACAAGATAAACTTGGATTAGTCAAGTAACATTAATATGCAACCAACACCATTAGCCTATATCATCCACACTTATCCTTAGTAGTAGTATAGAACCGATGCCAATTGTTGATATTGATGCCAATTGTTAATTAAATATGCTCCACTTTGGTCATCAATATATAACTTTAGCTACAACTGAAATCACTACACTAAGACTACTACACAATTACGCCCATAAATCAATAATGTATTATTGTACTTAAGTCCTATGCAAACAACAATCTATATCAATAACTTTATAAACTAAGAAAATATAAGAGGGACATACTTCCCTTAACCTTCAGATGCATTACTTGGAATTTTCCTTCCTATCCCTTGCATATATCCCTTTTGGTTGAAGACAACATCTTCTTCGCAATGAAGAGAGATAACAGATCTACTGCCATTGAGTATATTGTCTCCCTTTTCTTCAATACCTAAGTATGTTGGGTCTTTGTTGGGGAAAGACCATGTTCTAATGGCCTCCTCTACACTTGTATTCTTTCCTACGTGAGTAAATTTCTTCCATGACCTGAGAATTTGCACCACAAATCATGCTTCCTTGTCTTATCAATTAGAGCTAATGTGCATATTTCTTTTGCACTTTTTGCTTTCCTGTTTTGCATGGGAGAATTAACATCATTATTTATCCTTTTATTTAATCGAAGCATTTATTTGTTGCAACTTATATAAGAGAGATAAACCACAAAAAATTCAAACATTGATATACTGATTTTTTGATAAAACTCAAGAAAATTAATTTCCTTTAGATAGAAATCATATTTTTGTTGATTTTTTTCTTCTTTTGGAATGGTTTTGTTATCGTTGTTATATAGGTGTCTTTTCTAGTTATGCACATGCTACATACCTCTTTTTGCAATGTACTTGAAAGGGGGTTCTATCATTTCCAAGTCTACAAGTAGTCGCTTTGTGCCCAAAATTTCTACACCTATTGCATTCAATGTTATTTAAGAAGAAGGAAAAGGGATTATTTTTACCATATCACCTATTCAATGAATCACTTGGGTTGATACTCTCTTCCTAGGTTTATTGTGCCTTTGAATAATTTTTCATTGAGGGAAAAATGATCTATACTTGTACCTATTTGAATAACTTCATTGAGAACTTTCTTGGTGTGGATGAAACAACATGTTTTTTCTCCTCTCAAGAAACAATTTCTTCTTCCCTATACACTTAGAGGCATAATGTCCTACTTCACAATTAAAACATCAGAGGGGATGCTTACCTTCATATTTATCATTATTCGTTGTGGTTGTAAGTGCATTTTTTTGTCTTTGGGGGAAATTTGTTGTTCTCAATGTTGCTCAGTCATTTCTTTAGTTGATTCACCTTCACAAATCAAAGTGGTATACCAAGAGGGGGAGTTTTTCTACTTCAAATATCATCTAAGCTTTCATAATTCTTTTCATGCTTCTAATATCTAGATAGTTGATCCTTTAAAGTAATGATCACAACTTCCAACTTATGATTTAAGGCTTGAAGATCTTTAATTTCCTCAAAAGATGAGATGGGTTTCCTTCTAAAATATATCTTTTCATTCAGATACTCCATTTCATTAGAAGAGCTAGTCGATTCACACCCAGTGTTCATTTCACTTACAACTTGTTCAATACCTTGTTCCCTTTTCGAATTTCAGGTTTCTTCTATAGACACACGAGATATCATATCTTATTCTCTACTAGAGGTGCAACCATTTTTTTCTTGAGACATATCTAGATCTTCTACTGCTACCAAAGTAATTCATTCTTAACTCCTACTATATGAGCAACTCTCTCTTTCATCAAAACTTGCAATTGAGAAAGTAGAAGAAAATGGCCAATAGTTCTACAATAACAGGATAATAGAAACTTACTTGTAGATCACATTTGCTTGGTATTCTCTGTGTGTTGCTTAGCATATTGGCCAGCTGATACCAGAGAATCCTCTTCTTGTTCTGATTCATGATCTTTAATACTCTTTCAATATTTGTCTTCTCCATTCTTTAGAGAAGACCTATTGACATCACCAACAACTTTAATATCTTCAACGTAGATGGATTGCAAGTTATTCCATACGTCTTTTGTAGTCTCACAATAGATCACTTTTTCAAGATGTGACTTTGGCAGCACATTCAATATTTCCTCCATGGCTTTTTCATTAACTAACTTTTATTCCACTTTCTATAGATAAACATATATAAAAATCAAGGGATTGTAAATATATTCTCATTCTTACCTTCCAGGTTGTATAATTTGAGACATTGAAAAATGGAACTCCATCTGAGGTAATCTAATAATTTATAATTTTAGATAAATTTTTCATAAAACACTCTTTCAAAATTACAAGACTTCATTATATTTCCACCAGAACATTGCATTATATATTATAGACATGACTGAACTTTCCTTACCTCAAATTCATTTTGATTTCTTTAAAATTTCCCAATTTCTCGAAGAGCCAAGGTAATTGGAAATGCACAACCGCCTTAATGCAAAAATAGGGCATAGGAATCAGCTAGAGTAGTAAGATAGAGAAGGTGAAAATGGTATAGGTTATTTGTTCCAACATCACCTTCTGCTACTATATATAATATATATATATATATAATATATATAATGTATATATATATATATATCTGTGTGTGTGTGTGTGCTAAAAGAGAGTAAAACAAGTTTGTTGATACATTACAATGAAATTAAAAGTAGAGTAATGCATATATATTTGAGTTGTGAGAGTGAGTGAGACCAAATTCTATTGAGACATTACATTGCAATTAAAAGGTGATTATTTCCTTCTATAATGGCTTTTAGATTTAGTTTTAGGGCTTTGTTTTTATTTTCATGTGTCTCAGGTTTGTCTAGATTAGAAGCAATGAACTACCTCATCACACTTCTTTGAAATTAGCCTGCGACTTGACAATGGATCTAGAATTCTATGTTTCCACAATGTCAAGCCTCCTACCAAGATTATTGCGGGAAAATTCCATATATCTCAGTAGGATGGATCTCAACCTAAGCATTATCGAAGGACAAAAGGTTTTTCAAATGATTTCTCACCTGCCACGATGGGCATTCAAAGGAAGCAAATTGGGAGCTATTGAGGTCTGAAGAGTTCTTGCAGTTGTATGATCTAACATTGGATGACTTGAGAAAATCATTGTCAAATGTTACTCTTAATTCATTGAAATAGAGGTAGGTAATTGACATTCGAACTTGGCTACCTGCCTAATTAGGCTACCTGCCACTAGAGTCTTGAGGCAGCTAGTGAAAGCCTTAAAAACATTTTGACTTAGAGAGTGCTTAAAATGTGGAATGTTGTGAGCAATTCTTAGAACTGTTTGGTTAAAGCTAGACATAACCATCATCAAACTTCATTAACATGCTTAAAAATTTTAACAAAACTTATTATAATTCAAATTTTATGAGTGGATTTGATCTCAAATTCGAACCTCTAGGGCCAATGCTAGTCCATCCTGACACATTGAGTGATGAAGGCACATTCCGATGTGGGCATTAATGAAATATGTTACAACATTCTCAGAGAATATTCTTTGGGCCCCAGAAACTTAACTGATGTTTCCATTATTTTTCCATTATCAACTTTGTATGCTATGTACTAAGTTATCAAATCTTCACCTCTATATACCCTTATCTGTCATGCCATTGAGACACAAAGTTCTTCTCTCAATGTTTTTCATGGTTAGAAGACCTTCTAGCCAGTGCAGAGATCCTCATTAGATAGTTTTTACTTTTTTTTTTTATGGTGTCTATATCTTTTTCCAATCAAGTGGGTCATTTTATGACGATCAGACTTACTATCTTGTTTGTTCTTTCTTAGCTTTCTTCAACAAGCCGCAGGGAGAGGAAATGAGTTTGTGAGGACAAGGGGCACCCACTTTGGTATGAATGGGAAACATCTATTTGTCAATATTGGCTAATTATTATGGCAATAGATCTAAAACAGATAAATAAGGTTATCTTTGTTTTTTAACAAGCAACAACTCATAGGCTCAATGTTTCCAAGACTTGGGCCTTTCAACAATGATAGCCAGTACAAGGCATTGTGGATTTTTTTTCCCATGTATATGATGAATAAATAGTTCAAGTTTGTGCATGAGTCTGCATTACATGACTTCAATACCTCAACCCATTCTCTTCCCAAATATTTTCTTTTTGGTGTCTCGATCTGCTAGTATTGTTTTTTTCTTTATTTATTTATTTATGGACTTTTATCTGCATTCATTCATGTAATGTTATAGGAAGTCAGTGCATTACTATAGTAATAGGTGTTCATTTCGTGATGATAATGTTCAGTTTGCACTAACATATTGAACTATGATTTGAACATTAAAGGCTTGCTGAAGCAGATGAGGAGACCAAACTTTCATTTTCGCATAGTTTAATAAAGAGCCATCTAGAAGATGAAAGTAGGATATTGGAAAAGCCAGTTTTGTTTGCAGAGTTTGGAATATCTTACAAGATCCTAGGATTTCACACAAGTGAGAGATAATTTATTTGGTGTGGTTTATAAACATGTATATGCATCTACTAGATAGGGAGGTGCGAGTAGGCGAGCCATGTTAAGGTAGCTCATGGCAAAAGGAATGAGTTCATATGGAGATGGGTATGAGATTGTTTTGTGTCAGAATCCATCCACAATAGCTCTAGTTTCTAGTTGGTCTCATAAGTTAGCTAAGCTTACTCATACTTTTCTACCAGGATATATGAATATAAGAATAAAAGGTCAGTTCATGCACACATCCCATGAAATCCACCATAGGTTAAGATTGATGGTCAAATTTGTGTAAATATTTAGTGATTTTTTGCATAACTACTAGTGTGTTAGGTAGCGAAATCTTAGGGAGTTTGATTGATAATCTATAAACCCCTTTAACCACATCGAACGGTGAGAACTTGGGGTAAGACAATAATGTTTCTCGAATCGTGCAAAGTGCTAACCTAAAAATATATACAATAGAGAAAGTTACAGTGAATTCATCCTTACAAGAATCAATATTCTCTCAATTAATTTCAAATGCTTACCCTCTATTTTAGTCTGCACGATAGAGTATCTCCAGCAAGAAAGGGGAATTTAGTGTGAGTTTTACTCTAGTACAACACATGAAGCTAGAATATCTCTCTATCCATCCATGAGAATAAGTAAACATGTTTAAAATATACAATGGGTGTTTAAATTATTAGAAGATATGAGGATGATGCCATGTTGGCACGTACTTAGTTGTTTTTCAACATTTGATTGAAGAAGATGATGAGTATGAACATGCAACAGAGGAATGGCTCTTTCGTAGACTATAGTTATTCTCCATTGAGATGGGATGAAAAAATAATATCCTTCGCTCTAACAGGGAAAAATATCAATCATAAGCTGTCATTATTATTTTTGGCTTGGAAATAGAATTGCAACAACCTCCAGAATCTGGCTCCCTTACTATTGAGCTTCTTTAATGCTGCAACAATCTAGACTCTAAAAAAACCTCTCAAAACAACCTAGACTATGAGAACAATGCAATGTCAGTCTATAGTCGACAAGTTGTGACTAGGGCTAGGTAATAGATAAAACCAGAATTTTAAGAAATGGTTAGTTGACTCACAACTCTTCCTAGGGAATTTTATAATATATTCATTTTTTTTAAAAACCTATAAAAATCAAATTTTATTTTCTTTTACAAGTAAATTTTGTTGATCACTTCTCTATTGTGTTAGAGGCTTCTTGGGCTCTTATCTCTTCACTCTCTTGTGTTCGATATTTTGTGTCCTTGTTTGATTAGACCTCTCTCTAGTTACACAAATGATGTTGAGCCTCCATCTCCTATGCCATGCCGGTGTCATAAGGCGTTTAGAACTACTTCAATTGGTTCCCTCACTGCATCCTTTTGCCTTACATTTGGACTTCTTATTTCTTTCATCACTAGCAGATTGTCTTTTTCAGTGACAACATCCATAATTGCCAAATCTACTCAGTTTACCATAGGAGGTTTATATAAGTTTGAGCGTTCTCAGCACCCTTCTTTGTTTCTTACCAACCCCGTCCATTAATCATGCCTGATCAACACATGAGACAAAAACGTAACTCCTCAAGCAAAAGCGCAGGGAGCTCAAAGGATCACTCTAGGGCTCAAGCTATTGCACAAATATTTCATTAGCACACCCATGAATACATTCAACATGCGGTGAACTAGGTTACTATTGAAGCCAAGCATGAAATAAATGAGCACACTGATGAGGAAATCCTTTCCTCAGTAATTGAGTTTCTTCTAGATTAGGTCCACAATTGTGGTTGAAAAAACTAGTACCTTTTCATTATAGAACTATATTAGCACATTAAAACTCTTATTAGTAAAGATCACAAGGACAAAGATGGCACCAAACAAAAGCTCTCTCTTTAGCTCAATGCTACTCAAGAGGAGAACCTAGCAATGTCTCCTGAGAGTAGACACGTGGGTCTCATGGGTCTCTGGCTAACACGAATAGATGCCCTCATCTCAAAATGAAAAGACCGTTCTTCAACAAGCACACTGAGTTCTACTTAGGTGTTTCATGGCTCTCATTTTTCTACACAACAATGCTCTTAGTTGGGCATATAGGCCTACTACTTAGGGAATTGAAGCAACCTAATGGTCATTTTGATGATCTTATGTTTATGTATATTCATGTTAGTACCGGGAAAATTGTAAAGACTTGCCGAGAGAAAAAAATAAATTAATACTATATGAAATTTGAACAAAAATATATTTTTCGGTATTGTACATGTTATGTTATCTCTGGAATGGTAAATAAATTCCTAACCTTATCCAAAAAAAACCATCATTCCACCACTATCTCTACTTGCCTTGAACAAAACAACTATTTTGTGGAATCTTACCACCCAAAAAAGGGTCATTCGAGCATATCTTTTTGTCGAACCTTACCACCCAAAAATATGGTCATTCCACCATATCTATATGCGTGTGATGATTTTGAAAGGTTAAATAAATTTTTTATAATATAGAAAAGAATTGTTAAATATTTTTTTCATAATTTAGAAAGGAAAAAACAAATGAAAGCCCCTTCGTTCCTTATCATCAAATCCAATTTTCATAGAAAAAATGTATATCTTTAACTTAGTCTCACTAGAAAAGCAACTACAACGTTTGGTTTTGGCGTGATTAATAAATAGCCATTAAGATGGATCTTTGTAACGTGGGGTAACATGGCAAAACCTCTGTAGAGTGGGATAATATGGCAAAACGCAGAGAAAATGCAATCAGGAGACAGAATAGTTGAATTCTCCCTATTGCAATATAAGGAGTGAAAACTTAAATCCGGCAATTCAATCTATGTAATCTTTAAATCCGGCAATTCAATATTAGCCGTGTTTACTTCTGGAAATGGGTAAACTGGAATTGATAACAAACGCAGTGTAAAAAGTGGCGGACATCATGTTATAGTCGTGAGGGGTGTAAGCATAAGTACAATACACGAGTTTGGTATTGAATAGCCAATTAGTTTATTCTGGGAAATATATTTTGTCCCGGAGCCAAGATACCCTTTGGATCGAACAGTCTCTTTCTCTTTACAACTCGCTTCCACCGCTGTTCTCCGAAATGCTTTTCCCATTCTATCTGATTTTTATGACGACCAAGATATTGTTTCAAAGACGGCGTTATTCTGATTGAGGACAGCCGTAAGAGGAGGTGAAATTGTAATTTCAACTGCCATGTAGTGCCAAAACCAGCCAGACTTCCCCGCACCGCTTTTGCTGATTGATGGTTTTTCCTCTGAGTGCTCCGATCACACTCACTTGTCGATGTGTGTCCACAGTTGGCTTGTCAAAACCACTCATTCCCCATAATGTAAATCTCTATTAAAAGGGACTCATGGGGAATTGCCAGCAACCTTCCGATCAATGACAAATCAGATCTATGGTTTGTGGTAGTGGAAACATGTTTCTTGGTTATTAGGCTGACCTTCCGTGCGAGGCTGCAGCCATCCGTACTCTACGGTTAAAACAATAAATATATTCCCATGCTAATGTAATTAATAAATGTATTTCAGTTGGTAAATATAGGTAAGTTTTTTAATTTTATTAGTTTTCTATCCACGGGAGTTGGTTTGTTTTATTGCATAAGGTAAAATGTATGTAAGTTTTTTTTTTGTTTGTTGTAATGTAATGAAAAGAAAAACTCGTGCCAGCGAATGAGAATGAGGGCAACATGTGCAACAATGCAAGAAAATTTTTTGGGAGATTGAAATACATTGAAATGTAATGTGAAGAATGCAACAGGATATATGTATTGAAGAATTTTTTTTTACACAGCAGTGTAAAGAATGAAGGAACAGAGCAGTTAATTTTTTTTTGTGCACCTGAAGCAGTGTTTGTGAAATCCCTTTATGAGAGGAAGAATATTGTATCAACAGTTTTATTAATGAATAGAAATCCTTTATGTGTGTGGTAAAACTCTGTTCTCCAGTAAACAATTGTTTTTGCTTTCCTATGTTAAGATCCTACAAAAATAGAGCATTTTTTTTGTTCAGAGTTTTGTTTGAAATTACCAAAAATTCCCAACATGGTATTAGAGCTTGTCCAAGCTCTTTGAAAGTGTCAAAGAAGCTGAAAGAATGATTTCTTTTCGCAACAACTTCTCCAGCAGAGTGAAGACTCAGTCAAGAAAGATTCAAAAGTATTTCTCAAGTTCTTTTTGTGTTGTTGTTGAAGACAATTAGTGATTTTTAAATATAGTCAAGTATTTTTGAAGCATAGTTTAGAGAGGAAGAATGGTTGGCTCCAGCACCAACATCAGCACTAGCACTAGCATGGGTATCTGTAATACCCAACTCCCACAATTTAATGGAAAAAACTATGACTATCAGGCAATAACCTTGAGAACCCTGTTTGCCTCACAAGATTTATGGGAATTTGTTGAGGATGGTTTTGAAGAACCAGTAGATGAAAATGAGTTTAACAATTTAACTCAGGCAGAGAAAGAACGGTTGAAGAGATATAAGAAGAATGATTCTAAAGCCCTCCTCTTCTTATATCAAGAAGTGCATGAGAATGTGTTTCCAAGGATAGCAACAACCAAGACATCCAAATAAGCATGGAAAACTCTCAAGACAGCCTATCAAGGCATGAAGAAAGTGAAGAAAGCAAAACTACAGTTACTGAGGAGAGATTTTGAGAATCTATGCATGAAGGAGTCAGACAATATTGACTCATTCTTCACACAGGTGATTGGTCTGGTCACATAGATAAGGTCTCATGGAGAGATTCTTGAAGAAAGGAGAATTGTCAAGAAACTATTGAGAGTCATACCCTCAAAGTTCGATGTGATTGTCACCACCATAGAAGAAACAAAGGATCTCACAAATTTCTTAGTCGATGAACTACATGAATTAGTGATAACACATGAGCAGAGATTGAGTAGAAATGAAAACTCATCTCTAGAACATGCCTTTAAGACCCAGATGTCCTTTGGAAGAGGAAGAGGTCAAGGAAGAGGAAACAAGAGAGGAAGAGGCAGAAGCCAAAATAGAGGTGGAAGAAACAGTTCAGCAAACACTCAGGGAAGAGGTAGCAATCCAAATCAGAACCAAAGCCAAGGCAGTAGCCAACAAAGTGGACAACCTCATGCTCAAGGACAAAGGTATGATAAATCCAATGTCGAATGTTATTATTGTAAAAAATATGGGCATTATGCAAATGAATGTCGGAAGAAGCAGCGCGATATGAGTAATAGATCTAGTGCAAATTTCACTAGAGAAAATATCAGCCAAGATAATTTGTTATTAGCTTGTAATATGGCTGAAACAAAGAGTGATGATTTATGGTTTCTAGACTCCGGTCGCAGTAACCATATGACAGGAAACATAACCCTGTTTTCTAAGTTAGATCAGAGTGTGAAGTCACAAGTCACACTTGGGACTGATAGTAAAGTTTATGTTATGGGAAAAAGAGAGATAAATATCTTAACAAAGAAAGGTGAAAAGAAAACCATGGCAGATGTCTATTATGTTCCCGGAATGAAGTGTAACCTCTTAAGTATTGAACAGATTGTTCAAAAGTGTTACAATGTTTTCTTTGAGAATTATGTATGCACCATCATGGATAGAAAACCCAGCAAACTATGTATTGTTGGACTGTCACGCCTCGAGGCCAGCAGTAGTCTTTCAACCGCTCTTGGTGAGGTGTGGCACCACCGAACAATTTCTTTTCACCAATACTTATGTTCGTGGACTACGCCTAACCACTTATTCCTACCTAGTTTGTGATTCTCAACCAAGTATTATTTCTTTATCTTTTATACCGATGAACACCCATACACATTCATTATCAACAACATTATACAAGAGAAATGCACAACACTATAAAGGGAGGAGCATCTCCTTGCAATATGAGTCTGCCCAATATCAATATATTATACAATATTCACTTTTACAAAGTATAGGCTAAGTCCTTGGGAAACCCCAAATTTATACTTAGCCAAATTTACAACTTCGGCAAACTTGGTTGCTCAGCTCGTCGACACCTCTGCACGGTCGCTGCACAACTCACCATCCCTTTGTTCACTTCATCGCACAATCGTGTTGTTTTCCCAACTTGGGCACGCTTCCACTTCGCCACACAGGGGCACCTCTGCCCTAGACACACCTCCGTTCACAATCTCAACACTTTACCAGGTCACCGTGCACACTTGCACGATGGGCGGGCGCTCACCCAAGTCTCCAAGCCACCCGTGCCAAGTCGTTGCACAAACCGGGTGTTCCTCCGTTTCACCGTTAGGCACCTTCGCACAAAGCAGGTGCTCCTCCATTTCCACCATCTAGCACACCTTTGCACAAACCGGGCGCCACACATACACTGTGCATGCCTCACCCAACCACCGGGCGACCCTACCCACGCCTTCACCCAAAACCGAGTTCAACAAGTCTTCTTCGTGTAGCCCTACCCAAGAATGGGCGTATCACTCCATCTATGCCTTCTGCTTAGCCTTGCACACTAAGACCTGTGCCTTACTCCACTTGAGCGAAGACGCTATGTGTTGGAATGATTTGCGATGGTTAGAATGACTCCACGCATTCCCCAACTTATACCCATCGCAGTGCGAGTTGGCTCACCCAGCCGACTCTCCTCCATGCTCTACACGCACCCATACTTCTTGCAATATGTCGTCTGCTTGCCTTTAAGTCATAGGTCGGCTTCATATGTTTTAACACCCATACTCCATGCATATAAATAGCTCGCTCGCTTCTCAATTGTGTGCATTATGTCATCGCACACTCAAGTCGTGAGCTCGCACCTATGCCGGAGCTGCAGGTCGTTACATTCTCATCCACCTGAAGTTGTTGTCGTCCTCGACAACATACCATCCTAGTAGCCATCCACCAAGATCAACAATGTCTGTCTCATTCATGATGTCAACTCCTCCACATACTGTAAACATTCCTACAACATATGTAGAACCATTGTCTCCATCATGTCTTACCTCGACAACCATCTGTCATCCAAATCACCATACCAAGGTATACACCCAATCGGTATGTCAAACATCGGAAATCATCTCAATCCATGACCATCAACCACCCAGTCACAATCTCCACATGCGGCTCCCATCATGGAAGGTTGGTCCCTCCATCCCAAGCTACATGCCCACAATGACAAGGAACAGGATGTTCCCTCTCAGGATAAAAGCAGTTTTGAAAGATGGGTTAGAAATTGCAGCAATTACACAAGAGGCTTTCCAAAGTGAACCAAAGGATGAAAATTGGTTGTGGCACTTCAGATTTGGACATCTCAACTTTGGAGGTCTTAACTTGTTGAGTAGAAAAGGAATGGTAAGAGGACTACCATTGATAGAGAAACCAAACAGACTTTGTGAAGGTTGTATCTTGGGGAAACAACACAGAGAAAGTTTTCCATCAGGGAAAAGCATAAGGGAAAAAGCATCCTTAGAGATTGTCACTTAGATTTATGTGGACTGATGCAAACTCCACCACTTGCAGGAAACCTCTATATACTAACATTCATTGACAATTTCACTAGAAAAACTTGGGTATATTTTCTGAAGAACAAAAGTGAAGTGTTTGGAAATTTTCGCAATTTCAAAGCACTTGTAGAAAACCAAAGTGGGCAGCGGATCAAATTTCTAAGAACTGATAGAGGGGGTGAGTATATCTCCAAATAATTTCTACGTTTTTGTAGAGAAAATGGAATTCATAAACAGTTTACCACTAGGTACACTCCGCAGCAAATTGGTGTTGCCAAAAGGAAGAATAGAACAATCATGGATATGGTGAGGAGTATGTTAAAGGCAAAGCGTTTGCCAAATGATTATTAGGCTGAAGTTGTGCATTATGCAGCGTACATTTTAAATAGATGCCCTACAAAAGTAGTCATGAACAGTGCCGGAAGAAGCATAGAGTGGGAGAAAGCAAGGAGTCACCCACATGAAAGTTTTTGGATGTGTGGCTTATGCACACATTCCAGATCAGCTAAGGAAGAAGTTGGATAGCAAAGGGGAGAAATGTATTTTCATTGGATACAGTGAGGAATCCAAAGCTTATAGATTGTATAACCCATCCACCAAGAAGTTTTTTGTGCTTAGAGATGTTCAGTTCATTGAAGATGAAGCTTTGGATGGAAGCATAGAGAAAACAGTAAATGTTAAAAATTGTTTGTCTCATGATAAAGATGATGAGTAGATGGCTGAAATACATCCCGAAACAACAGCGCCAATACAAGGGCAGCAAGGGACACCCTTGAGGAGAAATGAATGTGCTTCTCCAAGCACATCACAAGGAGGAAATTCAAGTGCTTCTACAAACACTTGTACACTAAATGAAAGAGGTAAGAAATTTAGAAATTTAAGTGAAATTTATGATGAAGGTATGAATTCTTTGTTTGCTTTATATTGTCATGTTGATGACCCTATTCATTTCAAATATTCTATTAAGGATAGGAAATGGATAGAAGCTATGGATGAGGAGATAAATGCCATAGAAAGAAACAAGACATGGGATTTGGTTGAACTACCAAAAAGAAAAGAAGTCATTGGAGTCAAATGGGTTTACAAGACCAAAAGTAATGCTGAACGCAAAATAGAAAGACACAAAGCAAGACTTGTTGTCAAAGAATATAAGCAACAGTATGGGAGAGACTATGAGGAAACTTTCGCACCGGTTGCTAGAATGGAAACCATGAGAGCAGTGTTTTCCATAACAGCAAAAAACAAGTGCAGAGTTTACCAGATGGACGTGAAGTCAACATTCCTAAATGGAGTGTTAATGAAAGAGGTTTACATTGAACAACCTCCAGGCTATGAAAAGAAATGCCAAAAGCATAAAGTGTGCAGATTGAAGAAAGATCTTTATGGGTTGAAGCAAGAACCAAGAGCATGGTATAGTAGGATAGATTCCTATCTATTGGAAAATGGATTTGAAAAGTGTGAGGGAGAACCCACCCTCTACATCAAAGAAAAGGATGGTCAAATACTAATTGTTGTGTTATATGTTTATGATGTTATTTTCACATGTAATGATGATTATCTTATTGAAAATTTCAAAACAGTCATGAAAGAAGAATTTGAAATCACTAACATGGGTTTGCTAAGATACTTCTTAGGAATAGAAGTAGAACAAAATGGAAATGAGATTTTTATCTCACAAGAGAAATATGAAAATGAAGTGTTGGAAAGACTTAATATGCAGGAGAGCAAAGCAACAATCACTCCCACAGTAATGGGATTAAAACTCAGCAAAGAGGACAGTAGCAAGGATTTTGATCCTAGTTTGTACAAGAGCATAGTTGGCAGCCTCATGTATTTGACTGCAACTAGGCCGGATATAATGTATGCTATTAGTTTAATTTCCAGATTCATGGAGAGGCCAAAAGAAGCATATTGGCAGGAAGCAAAAAGGATTCTGAGGTATGTTAAAGGTACAAAAAGGTTTGGCATTTTATATACTACTTCAGAATGTTCAGATTTCATTGGATACACTAATAGTGATTAGGATGGAAGTGTAAATGATTGGAAAAGCATATCTGGTTATGTTTTTCACATGGGTTCACGAGCTATTTCATGGGCTTCTAAAAAACAGCCTATTGTAGCGTTGTCTACAACAGAGGCAGAATATGTGGCAACTATAGTAGCAGCATGTCAAGCACTTTGGATGAAAAGGATGTTAAGAAGTTTATGCCAAGAGAAAGTAAAAGGAACTATGATTTTTTGTGACAATAGCTCAGCTATTACGTTATCCAAAAATTCTATGTTTCATAAGAGAACGAAGCACATTGACACAAAGTTTCATTACATCATAGAATTGGTTAACAATGGAGAAGTTGTTTTAAAACATTGCAGAACTTAGGAGCAGGTTGCAGACATTCTGACCAAACCATTGCGGCAGAAAAAATTTGAATTTTTGAGGAAATTTCTGGGTATGACTGATAACCCAGTAGTTGAAATTAAAGGGGAGTGTTGAAATTGTAATTTCAACTGCCGTGCAACGCTAAAACAACTGTCGTGCAGTGCGAAAACCAACCAAACTTCCCCACACTGCGTTCGCTGATAGATGTTTTTTCCTCCAAGGGCTCCAATCACACTCACCTGTCGATGCGTGTCCGCAGTTGACTTCCCAAAACCACTCATTCCCCGGAACGTAAAGCTCAATTAAAAGGGACTCCCACGGAATTGCCAACAGCCATTCGATCAATGACTGATCAGATCTACGGTTTGTGGTAGCAGAAACATGTTTCTTGGTTATCAGGCTGACCTTCCGTGCGAGGTTGCAGCCATCAGTACTCTATGGTTAAAACAATAAATATATCGCCATTGTAATGTAATTAATAAATGTACTTCAGTTGGTAAATATAGGTAAGTTTTTTAATTTTATTAATTTTCTATCCACGGTAGTTGGTTTGTTTTATTGCATAAGGTAAAACGTATGTAAGAATTTTTCTTGTTCGTTGTAATGTAATGAAAAGAAAAACTTGCGGCAACAAATGAGAATGAGGGCAATATGCACAGCAGCGCAAGATAAATTTTTGGGAGATTGAAATACATTGAAATGTAATGTGAAGAATGCAATAGGGCATATGTATTGAAGAAATTTTTTTTTACACAGCAGTGTAAAGAATGAAAGAACAGAGCAGTTAATTTTTATGAGACAGAGTAATTTTTTTTTGTGCATCTAAAGCAGTGTTTGTGAAATCCCTATGTGAGAGGAAGAATATTGTATTAGTAGTTTTATTAATGAATAGAAATCCTTTATATGTGTGGTAAAACTTTGTTCTCCAGTAAACAATTGTTTTTGCTTTCTTGTGTTAAGATCCTATAAAAACATAGCATTTTTTTTCTTGTTTAGAGTTTTGTTTGAAATTACTAGAAATTTCCAACACTATGGATAAAGTTTGTTGAAACGAAGGAGTGATACCCCGTAGAGGATATCCTCGTCGGGTGTAACAGCGGATGTGCGAGAATCCCACCTAGACATGGCAACACAGATGTGCACGTAAGCTTATAACTAGGTTACAACACCACATATGAAAAAAATTGTTCATGGACAAAATTTGGGTGGTGTCAAACTTAGAAGGTTCTGTTGATAGGATACACGAGCATTAATCCATGCACTCTTTTTATGAGTATCTTTTTGAAGATCTTGGAATCAAATTCTACCATTTTGCTCTTAGGCACGAAGAGATTGAGCCACGTGTGAGGCGCATACCAGATACCGCTTTCTATCTCTACTATTTCTTTGGGGTGTACACGATAGACAAAATTGAAGTACGAAAGGTCCTTGCTGAATTGTAAGCTCGTAATGAAGCCAAGCTTCGAAAGAAAGGATTCGATTATCTACATGCCGCAGGGCAATTATGATAAGCAATTAACATATGCCTTGAACAATAGCATGCAATAGATGTAGTTAATTTAGAGGATCAGGGAACATGTGAAATAAACGATTTTTCTAAGGGTAACCTTACCAATGTCCATTCCAGGGTTGTAGTAGTGGGCAACCTCAATAGCGTACGGTAGCGGGCTAGCTGTGGATGGAATGAGAGATGTATTGAAGGATTGGTTGGACAGAAAAGGTATGGAAGGCCAGCCATTGATTGAATCATTCGCGTTAACCACAACGACTCCTTCGATGTAATCAAATTTTTGTCCGGGTGGCAGAGAAATGAGAAGCTCCTGGTCATGCATGAAGTCTTGGAGTTTCCAATACACCAATCTTATCAATCTCGCCGGGACAAATCATATTATATCACTTTACATTAACGTAGGAAATAATTCTTACATGTATATATTCTTCGTTATGAAATTTTTCTCCGTACAAAACTAAGAATCCTGAGTTCAAATCTAATTATAATTAGTATTTCTTTTTCATCTGAAGTGTGATAAGAAACACGAAAGATGACTTAGTGGGTTTGATTTGGAAAATGTGAAAGTTCAAGAAAGTGATGAGGGAAAACAATTTTAAGATTGCCAGCGTAGAATAAAAAAGGTCATTTCTTACCCTCTGTGGAGCATGTTCAAGAATGATTCTTGCTATAGTAATCACTCCAAATTGACCCAATCCTCCAAGTGCACCAAAATAGAGATCAGGCTGCTTCTGTTCACTACACGTTATGATATCCCCTTTACCTGTAACGTCACATAACATCAAAGCACTTGAAATTTTAGCTGAAGTTAACGAGATAAAATAAATTATATAGCCTTCACCATGTGAATAAGATGGGTGAGTTAATATTGCAAACAAAGCTTTGAGGTTGACTTCATAATAACCTGATAAAATAAATTATATAGCCTTCACCATGTGAATAAGATGGGTGAGTGAATATTGCAAACAAAGCTTTGAGATTGACTTCGTAATAACTTGTAACAATTTCTCGCTGCAAGACATTGCTAATTTGCGAGCCGAAACAAAACACCTGCCCACTTATTCCAGCATTAGACAGAGTCCCCCCAATGGAAATAAGTTGAAAATAATTAAATATTATTTTGTATTAATAGAGAAATGGTTACATAGTTGTAACGTATCTCCTTAGTTTATGATTCGTTCCTAGAATTTAGGAGTTTGGTTGCAACTTCCTGATTTCTGAAGTTGTACTTAAATGATGTAATCTTTCATTGATTGTAATAGAGTGTATGAGAGTGATCTCTCTATTTTGTGATTGTAGTCTCTAGGTGCAGGCCACACCTGTGAGCTACATCTCCTTCTTTTCAATTTTTTTCATATTTTATCTTGGTATCAGAGCTCAGAGTAGGGACAGCCTTATTTTTTCTTAGGATGCACCATTGATTAGATAAATGTAGTGGTAGTGGAGTATCAGGTGGACTGCAGTAACACTTGAAGACTAGTCTTAGATGACTTATTATCTCTGAGCGCAAGAAAGGTTTGGCATGGATTTGTTGTGCGCCATTTTTAAGTAGAAGCGGGTTGGCGCAGGTTTTTAACGAACAGATGTGCCCATTGGCACGGGTTTGAGGCTGATAAATCGCGCCAGAGAAAAAGAAACCACATTGGCGCGGATCCGTAGCTGTTAATCATGCCAATTTCACTACACTTCAACGATTTTGCTTATGTGCTTATGGCGCGGATCCGCAACTGTTGAGAAGCGCCAAGGAGCCAACCTCTTTCTCTTTGAAAAATATGCAATTTTTTGTAGATCAGAGTTTCCCAGTGGTGGCACTTTGAATTTGTGGATCTGTTCGGTGGCAGTAGATCGGAGTAGCCCGGTGGTGGCGTGTTGAAGTTCCTGATCTACTCGGTGGCAGCAGATCGGACTTGCCCAGTGGTGGTGCATTAGAGTTCCGATCTGTTCGGTGACAGCAAATCGGTCTTGCCTGGTGGAGGCGTATTGCCCGGTGGTGGCACATTGAAGTTCCGGATCTGTTCGGTGGAAACAAATCGGACTTTCTCGGTGGTGGCACATTGAAGGTACAGGTTTTTTTTTCAGCAAAACAGGGGTTTGGATATGGTATAATTCAATATGAATAACAGTTTAGAATCATATCTCCACGAGTCTGGCAAACTCGATGGATCAAATTTCAACAACTAGAAATTCAATATATAGACTTTGCTTGAAAGTGCAAATGTGTGGGCGATCGTCACAGGAAATGAGCCGAGAGCAGGAACAGTGACACAAGAACAAGATTGGGATAAAAGGGAGACAAAAGCAAAGGTCATATTGAAATCTCCATCAAGGACAATGTTATCCCTTATATTAGAGACTGTAAATCGGCCGTTGACATTTGGACAACAACCAAAAACCTATACGAGACGCAGAATACAGACCGTGTCTTGTCACTTAAAGGTAAGCTATTTGCATTGAAGATGGAGGAGAATGAGACCGTTTTTGGATTCATTGCCAAAGTCAAGGATCTGAGTGGCAGATTGGGAGCAATCAAAGAGAAAGTTTCCGATTCAGATGTGGTCACGCTCACATTGAACAGAATGATTGATGAATACCAGACGTTCATCACAAGGTTGTCAGCAAGGGAGAAAGCCACTTCATTTGAAGAGCTGTCTGGGATCTTGCTACAGGAAGAAGAGCGATGACAAAATTTAAAAACTCAGAGCAATGACCTTGCTTTGATGGCAAAAAGGAGACAGTATAGAGGGAAGCAACACCAACACCAGCAACCACAACATCAGCAGCAGAAAGGAGCCAACACATTTCAGAAGAGACCATTTAAAGGTATGTCTGCTAATGATTTTCCCATCAAGAAATGTTTTTATTGTGGAAAGCCTGGTCATCAGATTAGAGAATGTTATAAGAGGAAAATAGATGAAGGAAGAAACAAACAGAGAAAACATAAGGGTTACTTTGCTGGGGAAGAAGAGGACCACAGCCACGAACTTCGACTATTTACAGTCGATTGTGCTCTTTCAGCTTCAAAGGGAGATGATGACGAGATATGGTATGTCAACTCTGGCGCATCCTCACATATGACTAGTAAGAAGGACTGGTTTGAATTTCTTGAAAAAACTTCATGTGGGTCGAAAATTTATTTGGGAGATGATAGTGGATATGAGATCAAAGGACATGGTGACATTCTTGTAAAGTTACCTAGAGGTGACATTAGCCATCTTAAAAATCTATTGTATGTTCCAGGAATTGAGAAAAATTTGGTCTCTATCTCAATGATTACTGATCAGGATATGCAAGTTCAATTCTTTAAGAATAACTTTGTCATTAAGGATAGCCAGATGGAAATAGTTGCAAAAGGAATGCGTGTGGGAGCCTGTACAAATTAGATGCAAAGAGTATGCCACAACAAGCAATGGTTGCAGCCAAATCAACAGTCGAAGATCTCTGGCATCAGAGATTCGGCCATCTTAATCTGCAAGACCTCTTCTTACTTCAAAGAAAAGGTATGGTTGATGGACTACCTAATTTTCATAATGTTAAGCTGGATTGTGATGGATGTGCATTAGGGAAAATGCATAGAGAAGAGTTCCCTTTGCATGTTAATAGAAAGGAAAGGGATATTTTAGAATTGATGCATACATATATTTGTGAACCTACGCAAACTAGGTCACTAGGAGGAGCATATTACTTTCTCTTGTTTACAGATGATTGCACTAGATATTCATGGATATACTTTCTGAGTAAAAAGAGTCAAGCCTTTCAGTATTTTAAAAATTTTAAATCTATGGTAGAGAACCAGACAGGAAAAAGGATAAAAATTCTCTGCTCAGATCAAGGGGGAGAATACAGGTTGGGAGAGTTCATGAATTTCTGCAAGCATGATGGGATTGTGCAGTAGTTTACAGTGCCACACACTCCAAAGCAGAATGGAGTGGTAGAACGGAAGAATAGAACTCTTGTGGAGTGTGTAAGGAGCATGCTACAAGGTAAGGGTCTATCAAATGGTCTTTGGGCAGAAGCTATTAATGTTGCCGTATATTTAAAGAATAGCAGTCCTACTAGATGTTTAGGCTTCAAAACCCCTTTTGAAGCATTGTTTGGATTCAAACCAGAAGTTAGTCATTTAAGAATATTTGGGTCAAAATCTTATGCTCATATACCTAAGGAAGATAGGGAGAAGTTAGACCCCAAAGGCCTGAAATGTATATTTGTTGGATATGGCACTGAGTTCAAGGCATATAAGTTATATAATCCTGTGACTCACAAGGTTTTTGCAAGCATAGATGTCATATTTCATGAACAGGTTGAAGAAGGAAAGGAGGATTCTAACAGTGATTGTCACATTCCATTGCTTATAGAAGAAAACAATGCGGAAGATGAAGAGCAGGAGCAGAAACAAGAAGAAGAAGTAACAGATAATGTAATCAGTGATGATGCAAGCGCTGAAAATAGACAGAGTTGAGGTAAGTCCCCTACCAAAGAGATCAGGTAGGAAGACTCGATTACCTGCTAAGTTGAGAGACTATGATTTAATGTCAAAAATTTTAAACATTGTAGAACCCGCAAATTATGAGGAAGCAAGTAAATCTGATGCATGGAGGGCTGCAATGTGTGAGGAAATAGAGTCAATAAACAGAAACCATACTTGGGATTTGGTTGAATTGCCTGAAGGTAAAACCCCTATAGGATGTAAATGGCTGTATAAACCAAAAATAAATGCAGATGGGCGTATAGAGAGATTTAAAGCTAGACTGGTAGCAAAGGGTTACTCACAGCAAGAGGGAATAGATTTCGATGACAACTTTGCTCCTGTAGCCAAATTAAACACCATTAGAATGTTAATTTCCTTAGCAACAAAACACAAATGGCAGTTACACCAGCTAGATGTTAAGTCTGCATTTTTAAATGGTGACTTGAAGGAAGAAATTTATTTAGTACAACCTCAAGGTTTTGTGAAAAAGGGACAGGAACATCTTGTTTGCAGATTGAAAAAGGTTTTATATGGTTTAAAGCAAGCACCCAGGTCTTGGTACGAAAAGGTTGATTCTTTCTTTTTAGAGCATGGCTTTCATAGAAGTTTAAATGACCCAAATTTGTATACCAAGTACAATAATCAGAGGCAGATTATTTTGATTTCTTTGTATGTGGATGACATTATTATAACATGAGATGCAGATGATTTAATCAGAGGAATCAAAAGGCTTATGGCACAAGTTTTTGAGATGAAGGATCTCGAAAGACTTCATTACTGTCTGGGATTAGAAGTATGCAGAGACACTGGGCAAACTTTTCTTACCCAAGGGAAGTATGCCAGAAATATGTTGGAAAAATTTGGTATGGATCAGTGTAGATCAGCAGCGACACCTTTGCAGTAGAATCTGAAGTTGAGAAGTGACAATGGCACTAAGGAGGTTGATGCTACAATGTACCGATAGCTACTTGGCAGCTTGATATATCTTACAACAACCAGACCTGACTTAGCATACTCTATTAGTGTGTTGAGCCAATTTATGTAAAAAAAGCTTGAAAGTCACTGGATAGTAGCAAAAAGCGTGTTGAGGTATCTGTGTGGTACTGTTAATTATGGTATTTTATGCACTGATGTATCCGATGTTACTCTAGCGGGTTTTTCAGACTTAGACTAGGTAGGTAACCTGGATGATCGAAAGTCCATCACAGGTTACGCATTCAACATAGGATGCGGGGTCATAGCATGGAGTAGTAAGAAGCAGAGTACTGTAGCTTTGTCATCGTGTGAAGCTGAGTATCAAGCATTGCGTGCAGCGACGTGTGAAGCTATCTAGTTGAGAAAGCTTCTCAATGATGCAGAAAAGGAACAGAAGAATTCCACTTCCATCAAGAGCGACAACCAGAGTACCATTAAATTGGCACACAATCTAGTGTTCCATAAAGACACCAAACATATAGACACTCAACTCCATTTCATGAGAGAACAGTCAAAGGAAATTATTGTTTAATATTGTAAAACTTGTGACAATGTGGTTGATATTTTTACGAAGCCTCTTGCATAAGTGAAGTTTGAATTGTTTAGAGGGATGTTAGGAGTCCAGGAGAACCCTTTCTCCATTAAGGGGGGAGTTGAAAATAATTAAATATTATTTTGTATTAATGGAGAAATGGTTACATAGTTGTAAGATATCTCCTTAATTTAGGATTTCTTCCTAGAATTTAGGAGTTTAGTTGCAACTCTGTGATGAAGTTGTACTTAAATGATATAGTCTTTCATTGATTGTAATCAAGTGTACGAGAGTGATCTGTCTGTTTTGTGAGTGTAGTGTCAGGTGCAGGCCACACGTGTAAGCTACATCTCCTTCTTTTCAATTTTGTTCATATTTTATCTAAAGATCAATATAATTAGTCCATGAGCGAGGAGCAAGTCCTACAGCCTCTGACGCACCCCTGAGCACATCAACCCAAAACTCACCCGCCATTGCCTCTAGATAGGGAATATCTGCGCCGCTTTCTTAAATAGTAACGATTCCTGTGAGTGAAATCATGTTCACCACAATTCCAATAGTAACGATTCCTGCGAGTGAAATCATGTTCACCACAATTCCATTCAATGCCATAGCGTGCCCACCGGAGTGGCCATTCCCTCCCGCAGCAACCGTTAAATTGGGAGACGTAGCTGCTATCCTTATCAGCTTACTCATATCGTTCGCTGATGCTGGAGAGAGAACAGCAGCGGGCTTGTTGTGATATATACCTCCAAAATCCTTAGATGCCTCTTGTATCGAAGGTCCCTTGAATATTATAGGACCCTCGAATTCTGCTGCTTCAAGCCGTTGGCATAATTGCTTATCGGGGTGGCCAGAGATCACACAATCTGCATATATGTCATCCCCTCTTAATCTCCTCAATAACGAAACCTCATCTTCATCACTGATCACTGATATTGCTCACGACACAAATAACACAAGGCTTATTCAAAACTGTAGTACACAGCTGCTCATATTTATAATTTTATAGAAATAAAAATATTGTGATTTATAGAAAGAAAAATAATGGGATTTATTGATTTATCCTTTCTTAGGATTCAAGAATTCAATTTTTTCGTCGCTTTGACATTTTGATACATTTTATGTATATCGAGTTAAGAGATTTAAGATTTTCCAAAATTTTGATAGATTTACGTATCTCTATATTTTTAAAACGAAAACATCCTTAATATTAAAAATTTTCCATCTATGAATTTCAGATAATCTTTTTTGGGTTAAAAATAAATAAAATTCATACAAAAAATTTAACCCATTTGAATTCAAATTTATCCTCGTCAAGGATTTTGAGCGAGAGTTTCGAGTTTTTTCTCTTTTCAATTTCTTCGAAATTGCAATTTGCTATAGCTACTCCGGGCATTTTAATTATTGTTTTCTTCGAAATTGCAATTTTCTGTATCTACTCAGGGTATTTTAATTATTGTTTTAGTTGTTTAGAAAGACAATTAGAAGATTGTGCATTTGATTGTAAATTTAAGTTTGCAATGGAACTTACGAGTTACCATTCATTATATTGAGAAATTATACGTTTTATTTTAATTGGTTTCTTTTGTATTTGTAGTATGATTGTAAATTTAAGTTTGTTATGGAACTTACGAGTTACCATGCATTGTTGGGTATTTTTACTTCTGTTTGAGATGGATAAATACCAAAACCATAAAATATAAAACACAGAGTCTATGCTCTGTTTGCTTTGCTCCAAGATCTTTTACACAGAGAAGTCTTTTTAAAACAATTACACGGGACAGAGTATTTCACCACCATAAAATTTCCATTCATTAAACAAAAAAACATTTACATATTCATCCTCTTTCACTCAGAGGGATTCACCAAAACATTTACTCTGCCTCCTATGAAATTTTACACCACTGTGTGTAAATATTTCATTTACATTCACTGCTGTGTGAAAACAAAATTACAGGGAGTTACTGATTTACCTTTTCACCTGAGTGAAACAATTCATGGATTTGGAACAAAACAAGCCACTGGTTTTTCATTCACTTCTCCTCCTGCACTGCTATGCAAACTTTTCTTTTTACATTACAAAGACAAAGAAAATCTTTTCACTGCTGCTGCATAAAAATCCTTGGTTTTCATTGGCTGCTGCGGAGCCCCGTTTTTCTTCTCACCGTGTGCAAAAATCCCCGTGTGTAATAATAAATTACATCTATGGAGTCAACGCTCATAAGTTAAAAACATATGCCAAAAAAAATAATTAAAAAACATTATAGTTTCCGCCCATACTCCATATTAAATTTATGCCCATGCCTGCCGTATGAAATCATAAAGACTTTTACCTAAGTTAATGACACCTTCAGTAAAAACATTAAATAAAACGTGCCGTAAAGGTAAAATTAAAGTTCGGGCAGGTTGAGTGAAATCCTTGTCCGGCGACCT
>APFE031219293.1:0-12421 GCA_000404065.3 Pinus taeda
AACTAGCAATTGTCCCAAAAGGTACAAAGAGAGGCCGATAGGATTATTAAATTGGAATTGCAAAATTTAGTTACAGAATGGAATCTGATCTATGAGGAGCTTTGGGGGCTTATAGATTACAAGAGAATAGCAGAATTTTTTCAGTAAACATGTTAGTTGCGTACTGATCATCTTGGCCGTTGGAGACAAAACTGGTGTTTATACTATTTTCCACAACTTATTCAATAAAATTATCATATTCATGGAATTTTAGAAAAATATATTATACATTAAAGTCTATAAAAAAATTATTAAAACAACTACACAATACACCTCTACTTGCTTTTAATAAGACTCACTATTTTAAATTTATAAAAAATAATTCATACAACAGTAATGAGCTTTAATAATATAAAATTTCCATAATGGCTTGCCAAGAGGTATATAGGGTGTCCAGAATTGCCAAACTCTGCCCACTTATAGAGATTAAACGTATCCGCAAAAGAAGAGATTGTTGAAACCATCAATGCAGGGTTCATGTTTGATGTCCAAAATGGAACAATAGTTGATTCTTGAAGTACATATTAAATTTCATGATATTTATAAGCGGTGCTTCTTTCACGAATCCCTCTATAGAGGGTTTCTTGTTTGTTCCATTAGTACTTCACATAGATTACAACCCTGTTGTTGTTTTTTGTTTTGTTTTTTTTTTCTCTCTCGAATTTCATGTCCCCAACCAAATCGCAATGTTCCACAACCTGCCCATGTAAGACTGATGGAATAATGATTGTTTGTACAGCGGAGATATAAAATGGACAAATAGGGCCAGAGTGAGTAGCAAAAGTGATCTGCGATGTGTTGTTAGCGGAGAAAATGGAATAACTTTTCGGGTTTAGGGTTTCCATCAGGCGACGTTCTGATCTGAATGTCGCCTTGCAGAGATTCAAAATCGAGCTCTATCTAATAATCTTTGTCCCACCATAAGTTGTATATAACGATCTAAGTGCCTTGTTCTCGAATTTTATTGAACACATCCAACAATTCATGTTAAAGCTTGAGGAGATCTACATCCTGCAAAATAATAGGCTAACAGAAAAGAACATTATATCAGCTGCTTCTAGCATTATATTTATTACCCTAAACTAACCAATCATCTTAATAACTTTAAACTATATTAAAAATTTCAACTTATTTTTAACTGGGTATAATATTTTACTATTTAATTATCAAGATTAAATATATATTTCTTTTATTTTAAAAGTATAAAAAAATTATATATTAATTAAAACCTATAAAAATATAATAAATTTATAATTATAAAACTATTAAATAAAAGTTTCCAATCATAAATTTAAACTCAGCATTTCAATCCCAAAATTAAATTATACTCAGAACTTTATCCTGGAAATAAAGTTGTACTTTTACCACCAAGCAGTCCCAATTCATATTTAACCGATAAGGCTACTGCATATGAATGCTAATTTCCTCCGAACCTCATTCCCTACATTGCTCACTGGAGTTGGCTTCGCCATTCCCAGTATATAGTGCTAAATTTCGACATCTTTTTAAACAGTACACAATTTGATGATTTCTACTATCAGGTGTGCTTACCTGTTGTTTATTCAAACCAGCCACAAAAATGCAATACCGTCATTTGCATATTGCATGCAGGCCTTCCGAAGAGCATTTAACTTTCAAAGAGTCTTTCCTTCTCTTGGCCTATTGTTGCTTTTTTTTCTTGTTTTACAGAAATCAACCAGAGTGTAGAAAGGTTGAGCTTTGTAATTTATGTCTTCCCATTCAATGAGTATTGAAATTTGGGTTTAATCTTTGAACAGTGCAATACACAGCCTGGTAAACCTATTTGATCTGTGAAACCACACGTCAATCAAGCTGAAGTGTATATATGGGGTTTGTCAGACCAATGTGGACTTGGGGAATACAGTATAACTTGTTCACTAATTGATACATCAATTCAAGCCAGTCCAAACTAAATTCATAACTGTGCTACATCAAATTGAGGTCATCTGTTCTAAACCTACTCCCCATTTCTTCCCAAGTTAATAGCTGGTATCTTCTGGTATAACATGAACAGGCAAGGTCAAAAACTATTTTATGCCCTTTCTTTTATGTATAGCTTGTATAAGAATCTATCCAAAAACTATTCAATCGCATATGCATTATTCATGGCATTATTAGTCATAGTACCAAATTACCAATGCATGTGCAGATTGTATTCATTCACTTTAATGTGAAATAAAGGTCATTTTAACTGACAAGGACAAGAAGGTCACTTTATCCAGTCGGTACTGACTTCAGGTCTGAAATCTGCAGAGATATCAATATTACCAAATTTGCTCTCAAATTTTGATTGTTTAACCTTTGTTACCTTGAACCATACAAAAATAAGGTCACATTCAAAAGATATTAAGAAAGTACAGTCTTTTACACCAAACTGTAAACCTTTTCTGTAACATTCTAAATCTGTATTCAACTATATGACCCGATTCAGTGCTTTAACTGTTTAAAGAACCATCTATTTTTTTATCAAAATCTGATGCACATTAGCTAAAACCAGATTGTAATTTATAGACTAACAAGCGCCTCCTACTCGGTCTAATTTGAGTACAATTTGATATAATAATGACAGAAATTCTGTTCTGTAGTGCCATAATCTTCAGGAGAATACTGAAAGATTTGGACATTTGACGTCATCCTTTCACGTACAAATACTGTAGGCAAATACCAACTTTGACATCTTTGAAGTGGAGACATTGATATTGCCTGCTACAATAACCCTCCAGTCAATATGCATTGGTTGCTGGAAACAAATGTCTTGCCATTTTAAAATTACATCAATTTACTAAAACTGAAAGCAGGACTTTACATTGATTTTTGTGTCATGAAATTTCTCATATTATATCCTTCCATAATTATTGCACATGCAAGAACTTTGATCACCAATATGCAAAACCCAGTGACCTCAAATTCTGTATAAACCGAAAATGGATCCATATCAAAACCAGGTAAGCTTTTATTACTGCATCTCTAAACAAAGGATAAAACAGTTTGCATAGACGGACATGTAAACCTTGTGGTCTCACATCCTATAACTCAATGATGGATGCATACCAAATCCCATTGAACTTATCTTGTATACTTTTGTTGAGCATATAAACATGCAAATATGTGTGTGAAAATTCCTGGCAAGAGAAATTACAGGGTGAAAAATGCCTTCAGATCAAGGCCTTCAGATCAAGACCATATATAACATGAAATGAAGACAGGTTGTCCTGGAAATGTAAGGATGACCATATCAGGTGTAAGGATAAACCAACAACCTGATAGTTTTCTCTCGCTACCTCGTCCCACTTCAGCGTTCACTCAGGACATGTCAACATGATAAAATAAAAAGGAAATTCTGATTAAAAAACAGCAAATATCATCCAATGATCAATAAGGGCTCATAACCCATGCAAAAATAAGGAAACCAAAGACTTCAGTTAATTAGCTGCTATACAATTTGTCCGACTCTAAATGTGCTTTACTCTAAATGTGCTTTGCCTTTACCAAGAATACCTTATTGCGAGTTGAGAAGGCTTATGAAAGTGGCCTGCTTACAGTTTTTCTTGCAGGTTTTTTTTCGATAGTATTCCCCCCCATGAACTATTGGTATATATCCTCTTCCATGCTTGATGTATTTGGATTCCCTAACATTAGCTAAACAAATGATATAAATAGCCTTCAACTTGTCATTTTTACTCAACAGTGGCAAACCATGTGTTGTTTCTTAGGGTAGAAGCCGAAAGTAATGATAGCCAAGCTTCATCGATTTTCAAAAGATAGCGGAGACTGGAGAGGGGATTCAGAACAGAGAGAGGCTTATTTAATTATAGACATCAATTCTTATAATTCAAAACAATTTGAGTCATTCCTGTCATTGGCCATGTGTTGGGTTTCGAAACACTAAATAAACGCACAGATCAACAATTCGGTCATCCCAGTTAGGAAAGGGTAGTTACCTAGGTTCAAAGGACAATTTTTTTTGCCTAGTATAGATTTGTGTTATAAAAACACTACATAACCAAAATGCAGTAACCAAAAATTCAACATCAAATTTATTTACAAGGCAGGACATATATTAGCTCAGGCTAGGCAAATGGTAATTTAGAGGATTGGAAACATGTAGATCCCAGTTTTTTCTTAAAAAAAAAAGTAAATTTGATACACGTCATATTGCATATGGAGATTTATCACTATTGATTCAAATCATAAAGTGAAATTATGCTGTCATGAAATGCTTATCACGGGGAACAGATTCAACACCCCTCAACCCATTAAGGAGCAACTCTTACAGCATTTTGAAACAGTCATCCCTTCGTAGTAATAAGTGGTTAACTTTATTTCAAGCAAGTTAGAACAACTATCTGTTAGCTCTGATATAGAACCAAACTAAATGGCCAAGATAAATTCCTAAACCCAGCTAGTGATGCAACCCCAGCCTAACCCGAACCAAATACGAACAGAAGTATTGCCTTGTTAAGCTCGCACGCTATATATATGATTTTAGAAATATGCACAGGTCATACATGAAGCCCACCATCTATATTATTAATTGCAAGTGTTTGAAACCCAACCTAGTGATAAAGAAATGAAAGCAGTTATCTAATAGCTCGAGTATTCCACAATAACAAAGAAAAGAAAATAGTGATCTGATAGCTTTAAATATTCCATATCTGCAAGTCTTTGGACTCCATATAGTATTTGGAAAAGTTCGTGATTTGATTTTAGAAAAACAGAACGACTTTCTCACGGGTATTACAATGGCCATCCATTTTACAAAAATGGTGAAAATATGGAGGCAAGTTTCACCTTTACATGGCCTTCTAAACAGATGCAAAGAATTTCAGAAGAAAACTACATCTAAACCCCTGTAGACCCAAACCCACCAACCCCCTGAAGGTGGAATCCAAATCCTCCACCTCCAGAACCTGCGGGGTGAGAATTTTCTGAACAATCAACTGTGCAATACGATCTCCGGCCTTAATCTCAAAACCCTGGTCAGAATGATTGAAGAGAATCACGCCTACTGAACCACGATAATCCGCGTCTATGACACCAGCACCAACATCTATCGACTACTTCCAAGCAAGCCCAGACCTAGGAGCTGCATAAATCAAACCCACATTGGTTCTTCGAAATAGCCAAAACCGCTCAACTTCAAACCCTTTTCCAGATACAAAAACCCAAGGAAACCTATGTTCAAATCCACTGCCAAACATTTAACTTTACCAAAAATACAAGAATGGCAAAGCCCATTTTAGGGGAAAACGTTACCTATTCGAGCATAAGTGCCTTCGGGTATGGCAATGAACAAATCTGTGGGCACTAGGGCCTTCCCTCGGGCGGACACCACACAAGAAGTCGCACTGCAAGAACAAGACAGAAGTGACCAGCAAGTCTAGAGGGTAAAGTGAGAATTTTCTGAACAATCAACTGGGCAATACGATCTCCGGCCTTAATCTCAAAACCCTGGTCAGAATGATTGAAGAGAATCACGCCTATTGAACCACGATAATCCGCGTCTATGACACCAGCACCAACATCTATCGACTGCTTCCAAGCAAGCCCAGACCTAGGAGCTGCATAAATCAAACCCACATTGGTTCTTCGAAATAGCCAAAACCGCTCAACTTCAAACCCTTTTCCAGATACAAAAACCCAAGGAAACCTATGTTCAAATCCACTGCCAAACATTTAACTTTACCAAAAATACAAGAATGGCAAAGCCCATTTTAGGGTAAAACGTTACCTATTCGAGCATAAGTGCCTTCGGGTATGGCAATGGACAAATCTGTGGGCACCAGGGCCTTCCCTCGGGCAGACACCACACAAGAAGTCGCACTGCAAGAACAAGACAGAAGTGACCAGCAAGTCTAGAGGGTAAAAATAAATAAACGCAAGAGACAATGTGAAGATAAGATGGCATTGAAAGCGCACCTAGAGAGATCATATCCAGCTGCCAAAGCAGAACCTCTAGAAGGCAAGATAGCATTAGGCGAAAGCTTCTTTACACGCAATACTGGCTCAGAGGCACCTTCCACGCCATTATTATTCAAATGCGCGGCGTTCCCATTCAACTCTACGCCTTCTGGGTAGCCTGCATCGAGCTTCTGCATCTTTGGGACATCGTGCCACAACATAACCGCACCGCAGAAGACCGCTCGCGGTTATGCCCGCCCGACGCCAGCTGTCAGCAGGAAGACGAAGGGACCCGACGCCACGTGTCAGCGGGAGAACGAAAGGGACGACGAAGGTCCCTTTCAAAGGAAAGGCCTATCGGCCTAATTATGATAAGGTTTTGTTATATGAATGGATGAAGATAGAACTTACCGCAAAATAAATGTCGAATTTTAATCATATAATTTGTTGCTAAAATTTATTCTAAATAAGTGGGTACTGATAGAAATATCTTACATGACTATTTTCCATGGGATTGTATAGCCCAAACAATTTTATGTTTTCAAGAATGGAAGTTGAACCATGAATGTTTATAAGTATGAAGATGAGAGGTTTAAAAGTCATGATATGAAGAAAGTGGTTTCTTATCATGTAACTTATATGATCATCATTTAGTCCTATATTAATGAGGAGTAGAAGGAGAAGAAATAAGGAGAAAAGTCTTGCTTTTTTAAGTGCTACAAATTAGAATGCAACATCATCATAAATAGAAACAAAAACATAAAAGAATAAAGAAGAGGAAAAAATAAAGTGGAAAGTCGATGAAAAACTATCTACACAACAAAAAACTAAAGTCAAATCTTAAGTAAATAGAGCAAGGAAAGTGGTTGAGAAAGACATAAAAAGGGAGAACTTAGTAGAAAAGACCTATTGGGATATATTTCAGTTAGTAGTTCATGAGGACCTAAGCTCTCGAAATCATTAGCCTTCCTATATTCAGTATTAGGGGCATATATGACCACTTTTCATTTGCTATGAGACATTCCTTATCATTTAGCACATTTTCTATTTTTAAGGTTTTTAATTTTTAGCAAGTCTATTTTTAGTGGGAATCCCAACTAGCATGACATGTGGTTTGGAATAGTTACTAGTTAGAGGAGTAGATGACCATTTACACTCCATTAATGTGCATTCCACCATCGATAGGCCTCCCCTATTGTGGATGGGAAATTCCTCCCTACATTTTAGCAATTAGCCACCATTTTTCTCTCTACTCCCCTTGTTAGTTGAATTTTAGTCCTATTTTGGAGTTTAAATGAGTTTAATTCATTGCTTTTGCAAATGAGTTTATACATTAGTTAACCTGGTTCATAACTCCATTTACTTTCAACTCACTCAATTATTGGATATTTTGCTAATTTTGGGTCTCTTGGTTTAATTTTGAGTTACTTGCCAAAGTAGCAGAATAACTTCTCTAGTGAATTGAGTGAGTACTCTTGGAATCCCAACATAATTCAAATTGGTTCATCCTCTTAAAGACTCTTTATATTGTTCTCATCTTCAACAATAATGTAAAATCAGGTTTGATGTGTAATTCAAATTATCTTTTGGTTCATTAGTCAATTTCTTAACAGTTTTGTTCTATGAATCCTTCATGTTTTCAGAGCAGCTACTCTAGTATTTTACACTTAGAATGTTTCATTATGTGTAAAATCCATCAAGAATGAAGTAAACAAGAAGTCGAGGTAAAAAAAAAAAGGTAGATGAGCAAGAGGAAGCAAAGAGATTGGAAATAGAAGAAGAAGACATGAAAAAGAAGGTTGAAGTAAATGTTGAGATAGAAAGGTAAGGAATAGAGGAAGAAAAATAAAGAAAGACAAAGAAGAAAAATGAAATAGTATAATAATATAGGGGATCATCAAAACACATGTAAATACTCCTAAAATATTTTCTTGGTTGTCTTCAAGTATACCAGTATAGATCCATCTTAACCAATGATCTAATATTAATATTAGATTAAGAACTTAATTAATATTATATTAAGAACTTAATTAATTATGTATCTCCCTTTTATTATTTTTATTAAGAAATATTTCAATTTGTTACATTCAATTACTTCTTTTCTTTATGCATAGAAATATCTTATTAGGCTCAATATTAAGATAATTTTAGTTTTTGAAATGATTAAGTTAACTTAGATAACTTTTCTCTAAAGTTGAAATAAACTATTGTTACTTCACATGGACATCGAAATATTTGAGAGCGAGTGAAATATTTTTGCCACATCTCCTTCTTATTAGATTGTAATATTAATAACAAAGCGAGAGAACATCAGGTTATTGATATTTTATAATTCTTTTAATCAACACTAACAAAAATGTATATTCATTTTTTTAAAATACAATAAACATTGATTATTTATTTTTAGATAGTATTTTATTTTTATTTTAAAAGGGACATGTGTCAACTCTACATTTAGCAAGGACATAATCACACATCGCCTTCATACTCATACTAGGTTGTAGAATGTGCCTCTGTGTAATTAATTATTGGGCCAGATATGCCACTTCCTAGGCCCATTCATGAGGTTGCTAATTTGTAGATGTATTTTTGCAACAACAAAGAAAAAAATAGATAGTCAAGTGAACATTTTCTCTCTATTCCCCTTGTTAGATGAATTTTAGTCATATTTTGGAGTTTAAATGAGTTTAATGCGTTCTCTTTTGAATATGAGGCTATAAATTAGTTAAACTAATTTATAACTTCATTTAGTTTCAATTCACTCAGTTATTGGATATTTTGCTAATTCTGGGTGTCTTGGTCTAATTTTGAGTTACTTGCTGAATAGCATAATTGCTTTTGTAGTGAATTAAGTGCATGCTCCTGGAATCCCACCATAATTCAAATTGGTTCTTCCTCCTAAAGCGTATTTATATTGTTCTCATGTTCAACAATATTGTAACATCAAGTTTGAGTCTTGGTTCATTAGTTAATTTCTTAGTAGTTTTGTTCCATGAGTCTTTCATGTTTTGCAAATAGCTTGTCTAGTATTTTTTCACACTTAGAATGTTTCATTGTGCTTAAAATCCAACAAGGTCAAAGCAAAGTAGAAGTTGAGGTAGAAAAAATAAATAAAAGTAGAGGAGGAAGAGGAAGCAAAGAGATTGGAAATAGAAGAAGACGAAATGAAAAAGAAGGTTGAAGTAAATGTTGAGATAGAAAGGAAAAGAATAAAGGAATAAAAATAAATAAATACAAACAAGACCAATGAAATAGTAAAATATTATATGGTGGTTATTGGAACAACATGTACATACTCCTAAAAGGTTTTCCAATATGCCTTCAAGTATATTAGCATAGATACATCTTAACAAAGGATCTAGCAAGTGCCAAGACGGATCAAATTTCTTGATGTGCAAATCACTTTTAGAGCGCAAAACTTGGAAAAAGTTTTGCACATTGAGAGATATGATCCCTATGGATGATTTGAAAATATGCTTAGACATTTGGGTTGTATAGACTACATTTCTTAAACTTACAATTCGAACAAATATTATTTAAAACAAAAGTAATAGAAAAAAATATACTTGAAAACGGGCTAAAATATGGGATAGTAAGATTACTTGAAATATTATAACCATGGAAATTTAATTTTTTTAATTACTTTATATAACATATAAGTTGTTTTTTTAACCATATATAATACGTAAATAGTTGAAATTAAAATATTTTATTTATAAATTACATATCCATATTAAAGCATTTTTTTTGTCAATGATTTTAAATAACCATTATGAATATTACTTAAAATTTATGATATTTAATATGACTTATGTTTCTTTTAGTTATATTTATATCTTTTCAATTATTTAACTTATATTAATAATTTACTGAATTGTGTATCTCCCTTTTATTATTTTTTATTATGAAATATTTCAATTCTTAACTTTCAATTACTTCTTTTCTTTATGTCTAGAAATATTTTATTATGGTCAACATTGAAATAATTTATTTTTTGAAATAAATTAGCTAACATGGATAACTTTTCTTTAAAGCTGAAATAGAAATGGGGTCACTTTACATGGACATTGAAACATTTTTGCCACATTTCCTTCATATTAGATTGTAATATAACAACAAATCAAGAGAACGTGGGGTTATTGATATTTTATAATTATTTTAACCAACACTAACCAAATATGTATTTTCATTTTTTTTTAAATACAACCAACATCTGTTTATTATTTATAGATAATTATTTTATTATTATTTATTTTTATGGGAATGTTCAACTCTACATTTAGCAAGGAAATAATCACAAATCGCCCTCATATCGGGTTGTAGAATGCGCCTCAGGGTGTAGTTAATCATTGGAGGGGATATGCCACTTCCTAGGCCTATTGATGAGGTTGCTAATTTGTAGATGTGTTTTTTCAACAAGAACGAAAAAAATAGATAATAAGGTGAACATTTTTCTCTGTACCCCCTTGTTAGTTGAATTTTAGTTCTATTTTGGAGTTTAAATGAGTTTAATTTGTTCTTTTGTGCATATGAGGTCATAAAATTGTTAAACTGATTTATAATTCCATTTATTTTTAATTCACTCAATTATTGGATATTTTGTTAATTTTAGGTCTCTTGGTCTAATTTTGAGTTAAGTGCCAAGTAGTGAATTGAGTGCATGCTCTTGGAATCCCAACATAATTCAAATTGGTTCTTCCTCCTAAAAAGTCTTTATATTATTCTCATCTTCAATAATAATGTATCATTGGGATTGATGTGTAATTCAAATTATCTCGGTTTATTAGTCAATTTCTTAGCACTTTTGTTCTATGAGTCTTTCATGTTTTCCAAGTAGTAGGTCTAGTATTTTTTCACACTTATAATCTTTCATTGTTCTTAAAATCCAAAAATACCTAAAGAAAAGAAGTTGAGTTCGAAAAATAAATAAAAGTATTTGAGGAAAAGGAAGCAAAGATATTAAAAGAAGAAGAAATGAAAAATAAGGTTGAAGTAAATATTGAGATAGAAAGGAAAAGAATAGAGGTAGAAAAATAAAGAAAGACAAAGAAGAAAAATGAAATAGTAAAATAATATAGGGGATCAAAGCTTTTCCATGATGTCTTCAAGTATACTAGTATAGATCCATCTTAATGAAGGATCTAGCAAGTGTCAAAAGGGATCAAATCTCTTGATGTGAAAATCATTTTTAGAGTGCAAAACTTGAAAAAAGAAGTGCACGTGGAGATATACAATCCCTATGGATCATTTGAAAATCTCCTTGGACACTTGGATTGTATAGATTACATAGTTTAAACTTACAATTCCAACAAATATTATTGAAAACAAAAATAATAGAAAAAATATACTTGAAAAGGGGCCAAAATATGGAATAGTAATATTACTTGAAATCTTATAACTATAGAAATTTATTTTTTTCAATTACTTTATATAACATCTACATAGCTTTATTAAGAATATATAATATTTACAAAGCTGAAATTGAAATATTATATTTATAAATCACATTATCCATATTAAAATGTTATTTTAGTTGTGAGTGTATTTTAAATACATATCAATATTACTTAACTCTATGAATATTTAATTAATGACTCACATTTATTTTTTAATTATTATTTATATTTTTTGAATGAATTATTTTTACAATAAGAATTTAATGAATTGTGTACCTCCCTCTTATTATCTTTTATTAAGAAATAATTCAATTCTTAACTTTCAATTACTTCTTTTCTTTATATATAGAAATATTTTATTAGGGTTATCATTAAAATAATTTTGTTTTTTTGAAATAAATTAGTTAACATGGATAACTTTTCTCTAAAGTTGAAATGAAATAATCTTATTTCACATGGACATTGAAATATTTGAGAGTGACACAAATATTTTTGCCTACATCTCGTTTTATTAGTTTGTAATATCAACAAAAAATGAAGACATTTATTGAATATGTTATAATTATTAAACAACACTAACAATATGTATATTCATTTTTTTAAAAGAACAGATGTTGTTTATTTATTTTTAGATAATATTTTACTTTTATTTTCAAAAGGACATGTGCCAACTCTGCATTTAGCAAGGACAAAATCACATCGCCCTTATATTGGGATGTAGAATGCGCCACTTGGTGTAATTAATTATAGGAGGAGATATGCCACTTGCTAGGCCCATTAATGAGGTTGCTAATTTGTAGATGTGTTTTTTCAACAACAAAGAAAAAAGTATATGACAAGAAAAATCTCATTATTCACCAAGGACTTGTAGTCACTACAAAATATGCTATGTTGGATGCCAAAGAAATAGACCTGATAACAATGACCTCTAGTAGAGTATCTTTTGAAAAAACTAATGTGTTGAAGGAATAAGTGGATATTGTAGAAAATCAAGTGAATTATTATTATAGGGAAAAGTAAAAAGATATCACCAGATTTTTGAATATGCATTTAAAATCCATGAT
>APFE031219307.1:3141-20557 GCA_000404065.3 Pinus taeda
TTTATCTTATAAAAAAATAGAAAATATTGTTCGTAGATTACTATGACTTTTGTTGAGTTAAAAAGTTAAAAATATTGATAGTGTCTCAAAAACCTGCAATTTTTATTTTTCTGGGCAAAGGCTAAACTAATTATATTAAGAAAATTGAAAAAATATGTACAAGAGGTTTTAACCTCTGAGAGTGATTAAACAACTCTCTGTCAAAGTTTGTCAACATGATAGCAGCATTTAGCGTATCAAAACAATAATAGACTTTTACAAGAAAGCTGTCAGCCAAAAAAAGACATTTCCAAGCAAAAGATTGATACATTACAGGCTTGGAATCTTGCCCAAAAAACAGAGCATTATCAAAATGGGCCAAGCACAGGTGCCTATTTGTCTAGGAGAGGCACGAACCAGAGAACATGTCGCCATGATTTCTAACCACAGGTAGCCGATCCCGAAGAGTACACTTGGTGCGAAAATAGAGCAAAAAAAAACTTATGCAGAATCCCCAGACCCGGAGTCTCAGACCTTACCCACCTTGCTGTGAGTATCAGTTGAGTTTTTTGGAACATTCTGCCCGGTCCGCCGCTTCTCGTTGCGCTGCGTCCCATTCCGCTGCTTCCCGTTCCGGATCAGGCTCCCAATTCACCTCCATGCCATCCTGGATGTCTTCAGGACGATGAATTCCTGGTGGGAGCTTCAGGTACAGGACATTGCCAAAGACGACTTCCGGCTCCTTGCCCTTCCTGGGAACTTCCAATGCCTGGGGATCCTCTGACGAATGCTGAGCCGTGTTTGTAGTGTTCTTAGCCAATATGCTGCCAATTTCTTGTAGAACCTGGGGACCCTCTGACAATTGATAAGCCATGGTTGTATCCTCCTGAGCCATTATACTGCCAATTTCTTTTAGAACCTTGTTCTGCTCTTCCGAGTGAACAGAGGTGCTATCTTCTTCTAGCCGACTCTGAGAGGAGGGAATGTATGAGCTGTCTTCCTTTCCCCTCCTCTGAGAGGAGTTGTCCGAACTGGTCTCCTTTTCCGCTGATTCCTCCTCCCCGCTATCTTCCTCTTCATCTTCTTCATTGAAAATGACTGTAATTAACGTTGAGATGATGGGCCTATTGGTTCGGCGTTTGTATTTGAACACTGTCGATTGCACTGTGTTGCTAATGGCATTCCTGGAATCCTCAGACCCAAATGAACTTGGCGAGGCGTAAGCAAGCGGGGAGACATGCCGCAGACTAGGAATTCCCCTGCCTCCAGGTTGTCCCCTCTGACCATAGTTCCTCCCACGGCGGGGAGTGGCGTGTTGGCGAGGAGCCATGTTTGTCGAATGATGCACAGTTGCTTCCAATTGCTTGCCCTGAACCGCTATCCCCTCCCTTTTCACCTCAGACTTGGAGAATATGAAAATTCTCGCTACAGAGAGGAGGTTTCTTCGACGCAGTGCCTGTACCCCTACTACGATCTTCCCACCATGCCAAGAGTGGGTCTTCCTCCCTACATAGTGCCTGGCAGTGCTCTGAGGATAACTCTCTCCGGCACCTCCCTCCTTCCTCTCAAGACCAACATTCTCTTGCGCAACAGGGCTGCAATCCCGCGCCTGAACAGACCAACATTCCTCCCCGAACATTCTGGAGTTCCTTCTGCTATATCCTTCCCTAATCCTTTTGGACAGCAACCGGCGTAAATGGCATTGAATGCCATTTAATTCAGCATTGATGAACTTCATTGCATAACTTCCAAGATGCCGGCTCACTGTACACTCCTCGTGGTCGGCCCATGGCCTTTGTTTGTCAAGCTGGCACCTGCATCCGGGTCTCAAAAACCTGCAATTTATTGTTCATCTTCAACTCTTTTAAAATAATAAAATATAATTTTAATTCTTTTATACTATAAAATATTTAATAAATTAAAAATATTAAAATAGTGTATCATTGATTTAAACAATAAAATCCACAAAGAAGGTGTCCCCCTTAGACCCATTGTCATCACCGTAGGCGTGCCTACCTATCTTTTAGCTAAATATTTAGCCTTGAAACTTAAACCCCTCGTGGGTGAGACGGAGTCCTTCGTCAAAGACTGCCTCTTTTGTTAGTGAATTACAGGATATGAAATTCGATGAAGGAGATAGTCTTGTCAGTTTTTATGTTGTTTCCCTGTACGCTAGCATCCCCATCAAGGATGCCCTTGATGTGATCTTTCGTCTTACTGATCCTGACACTACCAGATTAGTTGAAATTTGCCTCACTTCTACCTTCTTTTGTTTTGAAGGTGAATTCTATGAGCAAACCTGTGGGGTAGCCATGGGTTCTCCCCTGTCCCCCATTGTTGCAAATATGTTCGTGGAAGACTTTGAATCCAAAGCCTTATCTTCAACTACGTTTAAACCTAAGCTTTGGAAAAGATTTGTCGATGACCCCCGCTTCATATGGCAACACGGACTTGAAAAGTTAGATCGTTTTTTCGAGCATCTTAATAATCAATCTGATTCCATAAAGTTCACCATGGAGGGTGAAGTTAAGGGTTGCCTTCCTTTCCATGATGTCCTCATTTTAAGGAAAGCTGATGGATCTTTTTTCCATCAGGTATATCGTAAAAAAACTCATACTAAGCAGTATCTTCATTCAAATTCCCATCATTTTCCTTCTTAGAAGATAGGTGTTCTGAGTACATTAGCCACTTGTGCACTTCAAATTTCAGATGAAGAAAACCTTTCTGATGAAAAGTCCCATTTCCTTAATGTCTTTGTCCAGAATGGTTATAATAGGCAATAGGGTGTAAAATCTTTCCTCAGCTAGGAAAGGTCCTAAGTTTAAGACTGACACTACTGATTGTCTTACAAGATTTCACCTCCCCTTCATCCGAGGGACGACTAACAATATTGTGAGAATCCTAAAGAAGCATAATGTTCACTCAACCTTTAGACCCCTCAACACCATTAAGAGCTCCCTAAGGTTTGTTAAAGACCAAGTGAATCCTAAGGATTTGAAAGGTGTTTACAATATCCTGTGTTCATGGGCTACCTCATACATTGGTGAAACAAGTCAGTTTATTAACCAAAGGATTAAGGAACACGCTGTTGATATCAAGCATGGGAGGACCAAATCTTCTACTTTGGCGGAACATGCAGCGAAGACTAAGCATCATATATGCATTGAGGCTAAGGTCATCGCAAAGATCTTTCATTTTCATCACCATAAGTTTAGGGAAGCCAATGAAGTTGAGAGGTCTTCTAATAGTATTAATAGGGATGATGGTTGGGAGATTAGTAGCTGTTAGATTCCCACCCTCTCCTCCTAGTTTTTTCTCCTCTTTGTTTAGACTTTTTCATGTTCTAATCCCCTTATTCATCCTTCCTTTGATTATTAAAGAGTATTAGCCTCTCTGTTTACTTATTGATTAATTTTTATTTTATTTATGCATTGATTATTACTATTTATTTATTTATCACTATTACTAATTACCAAACTTTAATATAATATATAATATTATCATCATTAATTTATCATCATTTATATATATATATAATAATATATATATATATATATATAAACACCTTCTCTTTTTTTTTATTCCCTTGTTAGAAAATTTATTTATTATTACACTCTTAACATTTATTTATATATTCTTTCTATTGATTTTTTTAGTGTTAGTATTTATTTATTCCTTATCATTAGTCGTTATTTTTAATCCGTACTTTTCCAAATCCGTACTTTTCCAAATCATTACCAAATAAGCAATTACTCAATAACAATAAAATAATGCATAAATAAATTAGTTAATTAAGTAAACGAATAATTAAACAAATTAGAATTCCCTACCGTACTCAAATATAAGCCCTTTGATTAAATTATATAATTTGTTTATTTAAGTCGAATAGACCAAGTTTTGTCTCCATCATCATGATCATCATAATATATAAATAAATTGTTTAAATATATTAATAAACATTATAAATTTCTCTCCTTGGTCAAATTTAGCTTTTTTCCTATAGCAGTTAGAATGACCTATCTACCTATTTAACCTCCATCTCATATTTGTCTTTTCATCTTGCTTAAACGACAAAATATTGACAATGTGATTTTTTCTAAAATCTTCATTAATTAATAAATTAATATTTGCATTTATATTTTTTAATATAATTTAAATTAAACAAATTGCAACTTTAAAAATTTATTTAAAAATGATATTATTATATTAAAAAATAAAATGAAAATGATATATTATATTTAAAAGGATAAAATGAAAAGGATATTATTATATTAAAAGAGAAAATGAATGTATATAAAAATGATATTATTATAGTAAAATATAAAATAATTTTATTTCCTTTTACTCACGGAGTCACCACACCAAAGACAACATTTCGTTTATTTCATTACGTACTACGAAATGTGAGGACAACCAACCCCAAAGAAAATATAACTTCCTTGTGGCCTTTACGAAATACAATATACAAGTTGAGGCCTTACCTTACTCTCCTAGATTCGTTGGATCACCTAATTAAAAAACAATACTAAAAAGAGAAAGCAGTAATTGACTTTGGGGTCATGGCCGGTTCAATTTATATGATACGGGGTGGGAGATATATTTTATGCCTATGTCGTCATCAAGAATCCATAAAATACGTCACAGCTTATGCGTGCATTCATAATGAAGAATCTGTAAATTACCTCACATCCATCTACACTCATAATTAGCTAAATAGTCAATTATGTATTATATGCTCAATGCCACTCAAATATATGTACCATGTGATATTATCAAATATCAAACATTCATTCTGAAGACCTGCACAGCACCTACTTACACCAAGTTTAGATATAAAACCCTTCACATTTCTAATTCAATCATAGGTAGCCAGCCCTACGTACGATGGATCTTGTGGCGTAATCCCATGAGCCATGATGTTCAGAAAATATGGCGTTTTGTCGTCATGGGCATCTGATCCGAAGCGATTCTCTCGTCCCGTCGCCACCTTCTCATTTTCCGTAAAACGCACTTCAAAGAGGAAGGTGTGTGTCAACATCGTTGAAGGAATGGCATATCCCATATCACAGCTAGTTTATAGGAAACAACAATAAAATTACCTATCTAATATATTGAAGAGGCAACTTTAAAACTGAAACTGAGTTAAATACAATATTATTATTATAATTATATAACATAACATAACTTAACTTGGAACATATTTCTAAAATCATTCCTCACATGCGTGTGTCTAACATAAATTGATATAGTTGTCAACATAAATTATTTCGAGGACTCTTATTAAGGATGGAAAACCATATCACAACTATTTTAATAGCTTCTGGTCATGAATAACAAGCATCAATGAATAGTTTCAATTCCCGATGTTGTTTTGCAAACCCCTTGCCAAATTTAAATGGCCACATGATTAAGAGCGGAATGGGGAAGCTCTTGGAAGCAATGACAATACATGACAACTAGAACTCCAAATATAATGCAGTCTTAATCATCTTTCGCAACTGATTCGTTGGATTGAAGAAATTACCCACAATGCCATGACGATATGCTAATTAGAGTGCACTAGGGAAAATAGGAATTGTAGCATAAATTTCTGTAGTTCTACTATGCTTTGACATACAAAACCACTTTTAACTTCCTAGCCATATAATTGAAAAATATCTATGACTGGAAAAGAAGAAAACTCTATCATTCTTCTTTAAATATGCCCACAAATCTGCAGCTAAAGAGTGCAATAAAGATAATTTCAGCAGCACATGACAAGCTTCAACATGGTCATGAGCTTGACACCAAGGTACTACACTAGAATTGACGTAGTTGTGGCTAGAAGAGAGCACTTAGGAACATAGAGAAATGAGCAAATATTTGAAGTTGCAAATAGGCATGAGCATGAGCTAGGGTTCTTGGTACCCTAACACACATATAAAGTGTTGGACTAGTAGGTCTCATTTAGCACTAGAGAAGGAAATCAACCATGGAAAAATACTCAACTCTTTGAAAGAAACACTAGAGTTGATAGGCTAGAGGAGCTACTGAGCAATGCTAGAGCTATAGGAAGAGTTACTGAGTGGGGTTAGATGAGTAGAAAGCCACTCGTCAAAGTTTGTAACACCACTAAAAACTCCATCTTGATAACACCCAAACCATTAATTGAAATGTTGGCACGGAATGACAACTCTCATAACATAGAGAAATCCACACAATGTTACTCATAATGTGTGGCAACCACAATGGGAGGAAAAGCATAGGAAGAGAAACACCTAAATTGAGGACCTTTGGCTCTCATACCATGCTAGGCCAAGGAATCAAATATTCGACTACCAATTTGAATTTTCAATAATCTGAGCATCATTACATTGATGAGAGTGGTGATATTTGGGATTTTAATTCGAAGGTCTATTCAAATTAATCTAATTTATTTATTTATGTAAAGACTAATTTCATATATTTGCATTTTCAATAGTATATTTATTTCAATCAGGTCCATAGAAAAATATATGAATTTAAACTTATTCCCATACCTAGTTTTCCTAGATGATGTTAATACTATAACAACGTCACTCTTTGGCCCAATATACGTCTTGTTCTCCCACTACCAAAGCAACCAATTCCTCCCTACCTATCTTAGAAAAGCCTCTATGGCTCCAAGACCCAAAAGACTTCAAGATCGAAGTCTTCTAGCCGACATGCCAAAAAATCGAATAAAAATGCCTAAGTCTCATAGGTCTCCGGTCGAATCTGGAGCCCCAAGGCTTATCCCTCCTATGCATCCAAGTGACAACCTCTCTTTCCCTTTAATTTCTCTATTTTCCCTTGCCTCAAAAGAATCTCCCTCTTCACCCATCATATTTTGTTATAAAGGGAATTTTTCTTCCCTCCAAAGAAACCTCATGAGTGCCTATCCCTATATCTCTCTCTCTCTCTCTCTCTCTATATATATATATATATATATATATATATACATACATACATTATTAGTTGAGTTATTTTGTGTCCCTCTTTTTCAGTATGTATATTAAATGGACCCTTAATCGTTACTTTTGTCACTCTTTTATCCTTTGTATTAAATATTAAATGACTTTTTAACTATTACTTGAGACGATTGCTAAAGTCTTGTCCATAAGATAATTACTAAACATTTATTCTTGTCTAATTGTAATAATATTTATTTATTTCTATTGGAGTTGTTGGGTTGTGTTATATTCTTTCCATGACTAACTTACGTAGTGAACCGGGGGGTTAGAGGGGGGGCGGAGCCCCCCTTCGTGCACCGATCGCACAGCGAGGGGACAGGGGGCGGGTACCCCCCTCTACGGTCCGGGGCAGTGCCCTGGAAATTTTTTCTTGACCCTATTTAGGGTGGAGCGAACTACCTATGGTTTGGTCCATGGTTTTGACGACGCGATGGTTTCAGTCCATGGTATTGGATGCTTCAGCATGTATAAATATGTATTGTAACATTGAAAGGAACATAATGAAAAATCAAGCTGGTAGTCTCGGTTTTGGGATCCAGGGGAAATCTTTGTGCATATGTGTTTTATGTGTTATGCTCTCGCATTGTTTATTTTCTTTATTTTAGAATTAGTATGCAGGTAATTTCTGTATAGGGTTAAAACCTACAGGGGCAACGGAGGATGAAAAATCTAGGGTTTCGGGGTTGTTGCAAGGGTGGTTCTCCATCGAAGGGTGCAAAGGAGGGAGCTCCACTCCCTCCTTCAAACAGGTTGTGACCAGCAAGGGAAGAAAACCTATGGAATATGATAAAGGACCTTCAAAGGGAAGGAATAGGAATAATGAAGAGGAACAAGATGGACAGAAGTCAAAGGAGAATAATATTACTAAAGAAAATGAGGAAGAAGACAAGGAACATGGAACAAAAAACAAAGCACACATGGGCCCATGTAAGCCCAAAGCTGTTGTGACTCCCAAAGTTGTTTTAAATGAGTCTGCACTGCAGGCTCATAGGGGCCATATGCAAACTTATGCAATCATTTGCAAATTCATGGGTTTATGGCCCACTGAAAAAGCCTTACAAATGTGGATAAGATATCACTAGAAACTAAAAAGAAGCATTGACCTACATCTAGGATCAAAGGGTTTCTTTACTGTGGTATTTGCAAACATCAAAGGTAAGGATAAAATTTTTGAAGGTGGGCCCTACTTCTATGTTGCAGAAAGTCTCTATATGAGACCTTGGATCATGAATTTTGTCCTGGAATGTGAGACCTTTACCTCGATCCTGGTTTGGGTAAGGCTCTATTCTCTTCCACTTGATTATTGGCAAACAGAATCCTTAACAACCATAGGAAATAAGTTAGGACAGTTTGTCAAAGCTTCTGAAGCCACTAGGAGGGGTAAGTACACTTCCATTGCTAGAATATGTGTGGAGATGGATCTCTCTGGAGCTCTACCAGATGAGGTAGTCTTGGAAGTTTTTGATGAAGAATGGGTTCAAACTGTAGATTATGAACATATTCCATTCAAATGTTGCAAATTCCATCACCATGGGCACCTATTTAGGGATTTCCCTCTCAGTAAAATAGATAATAAGAGTAAAACTAATGCATTGAAAAACTCTGAAATATTTCACAAAGTGGTAAACAAAGGAAAAGGAAGCAAGAGCGGGTCAAAGACACAAAAATATGAAGGGCAACAAGCCAGTCAAATAGGTTCCAAGTCCTCGAAGAGGAAGCAGAGATAACTACAGCACACCAGATGAAGGGATAAGGTTTAATGGAGGAAGGGAAAGAAGAGGGAAGGGAACAAACACTAGCTAAAAATCTGTAGACAAAAAAGATGGTGAGTGATGCAGAAACAGAAATGGATCATGAGATGACCCAAAGTGAGATGGAAACGGAGGACCAAGAACTTGAGGCAATTCTTGAGAAAGATAATCTAGATCTGGAGGATTTCTTGATTGAAGGAACCAAAGAAGGGATAGAATCTTTACCTCTAGAGGAGTTCAACAGAGTCCAACAACTATATATATGGAAAACCAAAAACAAAGGGCTGGAGAGGCAAAGAAACAAGGAAAGGCAAAGCGAAAAAGGGGTAAAAATGGTGAAATCCTCACTAGGATTAGCACCCAAAAACCCAGGAAAAGAAGAGGTAGGAAAAAGCAGAACGAATTATTGATGGAATGTGGAAAGCTAATGATAGACTCATGTAAGATGAAAGACCTAACTAGCTACTTCTTTACCAATCTTTAATAATGAAGTTTACTTCTTGGAATACTAGAGGTATGGGTGGTAAAAGAAAGAGAGACTAATTAGCAATAAAATGAAACAAATAGCTCCAGATGTGATCTTCATCTAGGAAACCAAATGTTCCATTCAAGAATTAAAATATATTCATAGTAAATGGCTCAATTGTTATGAGTTTCTGGAAGTCAAAGCGGAGAATATAGTAGGTGGTATACTCACTATTTGGAATCAAAATAAAATAGACATTTTACATGTTGATGCATCTAGATAATATCTTTCAGTGGTCATACAACCTGTAGGAGATAAGGAAACCTACCTAGTCACAAATGTGTATGGCCCCCAAAGAATGGAGGGTAAACTCAAATTTCTTGATTCTCTGGAGGAACTCAAAGATAGACATTTAGGCATGCCATGGATACTGGGAGGGGATTTCAACATGATTAAATCACTTTTAGAGAAAAAAAAGGTGGAACCATAGTTCTAAGTAAAGACTCTCTAAAGTTTCAGACTTTTACAGATATTATGAAGTTAGTGGATATTGTAACTAGTAATGGCATATTTACTTGGAACAAGAAAAGAGGAGGAGAGTCTTAGGTGGCTTCAAAATTAAACAGATTTATGATATCAAAGGACCTTATGCTCAATGACAAGGAAATTTTAGCAAGGATTCTACCCATTAGAGGCTGAGACCACTGGCTGGTTCATCTAGAGGTGTAGAATATTGGTACTCCCCGGAATAGACCTTTTTTATTTGAAAACATCTGGCTTTCCCATCCAGATTTCACCAGCAACATTGCCAAATGGTGGTTAGAAGATTTTAACATTCAGGGTACTGGAATTTTCCTTCTTTAGAAAAGACTAAAACACATCAAGCTCCGACTCAAGGATTGGAACAAGAATGAACATGACAATATTTTGTAGCTAAAAAAGTAGTAGAGGGTAAAATGCAGGAACTCAACCAAGCCCTTATCATAGATGTCTTCGATGAAACTAGAAATGATCAGGCCACCAAATGTAATCATGATTGGGATAATTTATGCAAATAAGAGGAAATATTTTGGAGGCAAAAATCAAGGGTTCAGTGGCTCAAAGAAGGAGAAATAAATACTAGATTTTTCCACAGAACCACTATGGCAAACAGAGTTCACAACAGAATTTTAGTGATCAAGGACGAGAGAGGTATTCTTCACATCTCTCATGCAGAGATAGAAGAAGCACTGGTTAAGCACTTTTGGGGAATAGCCAAGGAAACATGTTATGATAGAGAGAATTCCATTAGAAACTTCACAAGGCATATACCTAGGCTGGTATCCATTGAGGACAATTTCAACCTTAACAAGCTAGTAACCAAAGATGAAGTTAGTGATGTGCTCAAAGAAATGCAAAATGGTAAAGCACCTGGCCTAGACGGTTTCATTGTAGATTTCTTCAAGGCATGCTAGAATATTGTTAAACAGGATATTCTGAATGTTGTAGAAGATTCTAGGATGAATCGAACTATTCTGAAAGCTCTAAATACTTCCTTCATTTCCCTAATCCCTAAACAGGAGGCAACCCAAACTCTTGGCAAGTTTAGACCGATAGCTTTATGTAATGTGGTTTACAAGATTATATCAAAAGTGGTGGCCAACAGACTCAAACCTCTCCTTCCTACCCTTGTATCTATGGAACAATCTGGATATGTGGAAGGAAGGAAAATTCTTAACAATATTCTTCAAGCACATGAGGTGGTACACTCTTTGACTATCAATTGAAAGGCTAGTATGATCATGCAATTGGACATTGCTAAGGCATATGATAAATTGAATTGGAATTATATCAAGAAAATTCTCATAGATTTTGGGTTTGATCACAACTGGGTGAGATGGGTCTTGGCCCTGGTCACTTCCTCCAGCTTCTTAATTATGGTCAATGGCTCTCCTTCTGATACTTTTCTTCTCTCAAGAGGCCTCAGACAAGGGGATCCACTCTCTCCCTTTCTCTTCATCCTCATGATGGAAGGACTGGGTCAGTCTATCAAACATGCTAAAGAAGTCAATAAGATCAAAAGTCTTCAGCTTTTTGATAGGGGATAGGCTTGGACACATCAACAGTTTGTGGATGGCACCATGCTGCAGGGAATCCCCACAGTCAAAGAAGCTCATGCATTCAAACAAATCCTAAATGACTTTGCTAGGGCTTTAGGTATGGAAGTTAATCTCTCCAAATCTAAGATTTGTTTCTTCAATACTAATATTGCCATTCAAAGGAACATTGCTAAAATTATGGGCTTTCAAAGAGATTCTCTCCCCTCAAAATATTTGGGGGTCCGTCTAACTGCCAAGCCTTTACAAAAGAGCATCTGGGAGTCAGTGATCAATAAACTGCAAGACAAAATAAGGAAATGGAGTATGAGGTCCTTAAACTTGGCTGGCAGGTTGGTGCTCACAAAGGTTGTTCTGTAATCTATCCCAGTTTTTATGCTTTCCACTCTCCTAGCTCCTAAAGGAGTCTTGCAGCTTTTTAGAACCATACAGAGAGACTTTCTTTTGGGGCAAGGGGGAAGAAAAGAAAAAATAGGCCTTGGTAGCTTGGGAAAAACTATGCAAACCTAGAAATCATGGATGTCTAGGATTGGATGATCCTGAAATTTTAAGCAAAGCTTTGGGGGTTAAATTATGGTGGCGCTGGCTAAAAGAACCAAAGGCTCAGTGGGCTACAATTTGGAAAGAAAAATATGCCAGCTCATGGTAAAGTGATGACCATATAAGAATGGATGGAAACATTAAGGGATCACACGTGTGGAACAAGGCTTGGGACAATAGAGGTCTAGTCCAAGATAATGGCTTCTAGGAAATTAAAGAGGGAAACTTAGCTCTATTCTAGGAGGACAGATGGAAAAAAGAACCCATTCTTTTAAAAGAGCAATTGAAGGAACTTAAGGAAAAGGTAGATGTTAAAGGATTAACTAAAGTAAAGGATTTCTAGGATCAAACCAACAATGTAGGAAAGCAGAGAACATTGAGGAAATTTGATTTTAGGTATGACAACCCCTTAAAAGCTAAAGCTGAAATGTTAATGCAAGAGTTAGACCGAAGGAAAATTCTAGTATCAGAAGGCAATGACCAGCTGAGATGGGGCAACAACAATGAGGGCACCTTTAATCTTAAGAAAGCTAAATTCATTCTCCTTGATTTCGCCTCCCAAGCTCTGGACAAATCTGAGGCATCAAGGTTGGATGAAAATTAAAATCTTCATGTGGTTGGTCGAGCACAGGAAGATTTTGACATGGGACAAAATTAGGAAAATGGGTGTTTTGGGGCCTTCCAAGTGCCAACTATGTGAATCTCAAGAGGAAACAATGGAGCACCTTTTCAACAACTGTCCTTTTCCTCCAAGTTGTGGGATTCTTTCGCCTCCATTTTCCAACAGTCACATAGGGACAAAGGGATCATCATCAACACCATAAACAAGTGGAGAAGCAATTTTTCGAATAATGAAGCCGTTAGCATTGCTTGGGCTCTAACACCGGGCTTCATCATCTGAAACATTTGGAAAGAAAGGAATAACAAAATTTTCAAGGATGTAAAAAAACCACCCCTTTACCTTTTAGATCAGATCTTAAAACAACTTCAAGAGACATTGGGTTCTATTGTCTGAGATCTCCCTAAGAATCCTCCCTCAGCACCAGATTGGAGGACCCTCTGTCACCTAGGGTTGTAGGGTCTCATTCCTCAGGGCTTGGAAAGGAAGATACTCATTAGAGACTTTGAGCTTGATTTTTGGCACCCTCCTCCCAAGGGTTTTATGAAGTATAATATTGACGGCACCTCAAAGGGCAACCTGGGTACTGCAGGTCATGGCGGAGTTTTAACGGATGAAAGAGAGAACATCCTATTCATTTTCAATGGTCACATTGGGAGAGCCACCAACAATATGGCAGAAGTTCTAGCTATGGAGCATTGTTTAGAATTCCTTATTCAAGATAATCGACACAATGTGATTTTTGAAGCAGATTCCAAGTTAATCATTAACTCGGTCAAGAGAATCAACTGGGGTACAACACCAGAAAAGGCCTCAAGGAATTGGAGGTTGATCCAAATCTTTCAATAGATCCATAACCACCTTTTAAGCCTTCGCACAATTACTTTTAAAAATGTTCGAAGATCAGCCAATAAGTTGGTGGATCTTCTGGCTAATCAAGGAGTGAATTGCACAAAAGATAGGTTTGCAATGAAATGGCAAGAGCTACCTTAGCACAGTCTTAAGGCTAAGACTAGGCTGAGGAATATTGGTTGGTGTTTCAGAGAAGGACTATGGAGGGTAACACAGATAACTCAGAAGCGATATGAGCATAGGAGAGCCCATTATTGGTTTTAGAGTGAGTGATGTGCTTCGACAGTTTGTTGTTCGGAGAATCATGCTCAATCAGGTCAATAGCAGTGGTAGAGCAGGATTTTTATTTCTTGGGGTTTCAAGTGGGCTGGCAGAAGCCTCTTCTCTTAATGTCACTGGCAGAGCTGATTTGGAGAGCAATCAGAAGCTGGGATCCTGGGGCGTCCCCGCTAACGTGAACCTAATGCCTCCGATCGGAATACCATGCCCAAAGTGGTTTTTGGGTGATCACAAGCCTCGCGAGCAGGAAGCTGTTTTTCCTTTTTTGCAGCGATCCCATTCAGTGGACAACACGTGGCAGTGGGGCCGTTTCGAAAACTGCTTTGGTTGCACAATAAAATTGGCATGTTGGGCGGTGCGATTTGCATTTCAGCCGTCAGATCTTGTGGCAGGGATCAATGGTCAGGATTGATCATGCATTTTTATGGGGTCGGGGAGTTAAGTTCGGTTTACCTCCTTGGTGCAACTTTCATCTCTACCATCGGATTAAGACGTGGATTAGCAGGCCTCGACTTAATAGGCAAGTTGAGTGAGTGGTGATGCAGGAAATTGCTCGACTAGGGTTTTGTCAGCACGTTTAGGGTTGTTTTCCAATAGGGTATGTCGATTTTTTGTTTTGGGTTAAAATTTCTTACCATTAGCAGACAACAACTTTGTTTTGAGTCCACTAGGTTGAGTGGATAATTGTAAAATATGTAATTTCTTTTTGGAGTAATGATATAGAAGGATCATCTCTTGCACCAACAAAAAGAAAAATATTTCTTTATTTCTATTAACTTTTATTAAAATCTTAACCTAATATATTTTATTTCATTCTTTGATAGTGAGTTATTAATTAATACTTTTAATAGTTAATTCATTTACCCTACACTTAAACATTATATATAATCAACTAGTACATATATTAGTGCATTGCATATGATGCAGATATATGTAGCTTTCATACTCAGACTCATATGAATGTTAATAACCATATTTGGTTGGTAATATAAGATGGGTCATTACATACACACCTCCTTCGGAAAAGTTCACCTCAAATTTAGGTTTTATATAGTATATGATTAATTATCTTAAAAATTGATACATTCGTGTAAGGATTGTGTTTCTTGATTGTATTCTTGTTTATAGTAGGTGAAAAAGTTTTTATATTGTAGATGTTATTGTTATCCAAACCGATCACGTGATGATAAAAATTCAAGAATATCTTGGGTCCAATGAGATTCCATATTAGGGTGTTAACCATGGTCCTACGAGGAGGGGTGGAGGTGTCTCCCATTGTTTATCCTTCGAAACTTGGAGTCATGATAATATTGTGTGAGTCAAGCTCCACTAGAGATGTGATGATGACTGCGAGATGCCTACTAAGAAACTTAGGTCGATGTACACGAGCTCCCACCCTTGGGGTTCTATGGATGTTCAGGTTAGTATAGCTTATGCCATGGAATATTCTATAAGGGAATGGTTAGGAAGGGGAGAAAAAGAGCTTAGGATGGATATGATGATTCTAGGATAGCTTGGGAACTCTGCTTCTGTAGGGTATGATTATTAATATTGTAACCAGTAACACAACCCATATTAAATTACGATTTATATATCTACATATTTCACCCAATACTTAAGTATTAGTTGTCTAATATAATGTTTGATTTTATAATTGTCAAAAACATCTAATATGTAATTAAGAAAAATATTTGTTAATAATATTAAAAAGGAATTGTCTAAATTTTTTAATAATAATTTTTTTTATATATCTATTCTTTATTTTAATTTCCATGAATAAATTACAATAATTATTATCAAAATATTTAAATTAATAATTACACACACACACACACACACACACACACACACACACACACATATATATATATTGTAAGCTTGGTAGGACATTTCATTCATTCATTTCCAAAAAAGCAAGTTACATCTGTGAAAGACATTCCGTGGCCTAAACCTACCCATTGGGAAACCAGGTCTTTTGGTCATCAAAACGCATTGTATGTCATCCAAAATATTAGTAGCTTAAGTCTATCAAAGAGAGCGTTATATGACTTAATATTGTAAACCAGATTGCATCTAACAAACTATAATAAGTATTACTAACTGACATATACATCAGAAATTTAAACAAAAAAAGGAATTGTTAGCTACTACACATCAAAGGTCTCCAATGGGGCTGGGTCCTTAGCACTGGATCCTGATACTTCCGTTGAATGAAGGCATAGAATGTGCTTCTCATTATGGCCAATATGAACATTCTGTTGTTGGATTTGAAATTGGACTAGTTAAAATTCTTTCTGAATTTCCTAGAAACATGGACCAAAGTTAGCAAAACTTGTAGAGTTCATAATAGCTCAGGCCACAGTACTTTTCATCAGCCAATAAATATGAACCTTTTGTTGATATTATGTGAGCTAACCACTGGTGTGGCCTGGATCTGGAACAAGGATTGACCAATCTTCTATATGCAGTCCATTCTCTACATGTTGGTTGAGTTTTGCCTACCATATTGAAATCAGGTGTTTCACCTTAGCAGGGGTACCTGTGTTGTATTTCTGTGCCACATCATTAATAATCTTAGCATCCGACTTGTAGACACTTCTCTTTGGTCATTGAGCGAAGGAAGAACCCCATCCACCTCGATTCCCATTCTTTTTGTTGTGACCCTACCACCGTTTTCATATGAACCAACACAAAAGGAAGGACAAGCCATATGCATTGGCCACCAATCAAGAAAATTACGAACTGTTAACTTAAGAGGCTGAGGCACAAGCCAGTACCAAACTCGCTGTGTTCGGGCTAGGTGGTTACACAAATGGTTAAAACCTGACACAATGTCATAAAAAAGGACCAAGAAATGATCTACGTTAGGCTCGAGCCATTCGTATACTGTGCAAGTTGAAAATGGTTACCACTGATGCCACTCTTTGTTGATAACCAACAACCCATGCTTAGTTGGGGAAGTAAATAAAGAGAATCCAAAAAGAGTCTGTTGCCTTAGAAGGGACGTGCCACATATTGGTTCCTCAAGCCAAATACCATTGAGGATCACACCATAATGATAAAAAAGCAAAGACAAAGAGTTATAGGACACTTACTCCCTCGGGGCTATCAAATCACGAAGAAAACAAGTTCATAGGCGGAAAAACCTTCCACACAAGATGACTAACTTGAATTGTTCTATACATTCTCATTCAAAGTAATATAATACCATAGAAAATGGACACTAGCATAGAAACAACAAACAAAACATAAAAATAAACCACATAAACTTTCTGACTTTCCGAGCAATCAATTCATTTTCTTACGATAATCAATTGTAGGGAGGGTCAAAAAACTTGTAGTAGACATTCGAGAGTAGAATAAGCCCGAGCCGAGTAGGGGAGAAAATGAAAAAAAGATACCCGAGTATGCTTTCCATGAGCCAGAGGTGAGTCGCGTCCTGCGAGCAAAACTTTCTAACCGATCTTACACACGAAGGATAGAGAACCAAGAGCCCGTGTTTACCTCCAGGAATGAAGCTCCAAAATTAGACGAGTGCATGAATATGCCTTCGAGCCCTTCTCACCTGGAGTTTATGAGCCCCGCACCTCATCGCTTTGATATTAATCTCTCCCATTCATTCTACCAACCCACTATTCTGATCGTGCATGTAAGGCCTAAAGTTGAACCGCCCTCCAACCCTGTCACCCATCATTTCATGTGTGATAAGAGTCCCGAGAGGGATGATGATCTATATCGCACCCCGGTCAAGGAAACCAATTTTATATATTAAATAAATCATTAATTAAATATTTTATTTTTTATATTTTAACATTTACCATATAGATAAAAGAATAATTATAAGTATATTTTCAATTATTTCA
>APFE031219307.1:21300-42125 GCA_000404065.3 Pinus taeda
AAAATATTAAAGTTTTAATATTTTCAGAATTATTATTATAATTTAGTTTATAACCTATAGTGTAATTTTTATTAAGGTATAACATATCATAAAATTCATTTTTCATTAAGATATCATTTTTTTAATTTTTAATTTTATTTTATACCAATGTGTAACATATTATAAAATTAAGTTTTAGTTAAGATATCAAATTTTTATTTTGTTAGTTTTAATTTTCCTTCACAATCAAAATTAATCATAACCCTTTTTAATTAGAAGTCATTTTTTCATAACCACCATAGTTTTGTTCATTTCAAAGAGCACAAATAAGTAAACGAACAGTATTTTTTTTTTATAAAAATATTAAAAAATATAAGTATTAATATTAAGTAGATTATAGAGATAATACTTATTTTTGTTTTTCTTTTATAAATGAAAGGAAGTTATACAAATATTTCCATGTAAACTATATCAGAGGGAAAAATATATATTATGTAATAATATAGCAATAATAAAATATATATCTATTTTAAACAAAATATATTAAATATATTGAAATTTATACATATTAATTTAATATATTATTCTAAATTATTTTACAAGTTATTAAATACATGAAATGATAATGATGATGATTAAGGTTTACTAGGACAAGTGAGGTTTATTGAACCATAAGATGAGGGATTAATTGAGACTCTTTAATATTTTATTTCTATTATAAAAAAAAGGGAAAGTAGTGTTCCTAGATTACTATAGTTTTAGTGACTTAAAGTGTGAAGAAAATTGATAGTGTGACAATGTTTCTAAAATGAGAAAAAGTGACTCAAAACCTAATTCAAAAAAAATTTTTTTCATCTTCAACCTTTTTAAATTGATAAAACATATTTGTTAATTTTTTTTTTATATTTTTTAATATTTAATAAATAAATATTAATAACACTATATAATTGGTTATATATAATAGATATAAATTTTTTAATATATTTAAATTAAATAAATGCAATTAAAAATCTGTTAAAATTTATATTATTATATTAAACGATAAAATGCGTGTATATAAAATGATATTATTATATTAAAAGATAAAATGAGTCTAAATTCATTATATTAATCCATACAAATTTGATTTCCTTTTACCGAGGCAGTGACCACATCAATGACAACATTTCGTTTATTTCTTTAGGTATTACGAAAAGTAAGGACAACCAACCCCAAAGAAAATATAACGTCCTTGTCTCCTTTGCTTAATACAAATGGAGACCTTCCTCTCTTAGATTTGTTGGATCACCTAATTAAAAAACAATATTAAAAAGAGAAAGCACTAATTGACCTGGGGTCATTCCCTTTGACTTTGGGGAGATATACTTTACATCTATGTCTTCACTCCTCGTCATCAAGAATCCATAGAATACGTCACAGCTCATGTGTGCATTCATAATGAAGAATGTGTAAATTACTTCACATCCATCTACACTCATAATTAGGTAAATAATCAATCATGTATTATATGTTCAATGCGTTACCTTACACACTCCACGCCACACTTTAAATGAGACCGAATGCAATATATGTGTGATGCAGAAATATATCTACCATGTGATATTATCAAATATAAGGGACACAACACTTCAAACATTCCAACGGTTTATTCATTATGAAGACCTGCACAACACCTACCTACACCTAAGTTTAGACATAGAAGCCTTAAATCCTAATGAACCCTTCACATTTGTAAATTCAATTATAGGTAGCCAGCACTACGTACGACGGATCTTGTGGCGTAATCCCATGAAATAACTCTAGAGATAAACAGCCATGATGTCCAGGAAATATGGCCTCTTGTCGTCATGTGCATCTGATCCGAAGCGATTCTCTCTTCCCGTCGATACCTTCTCTTTTCTGTAAAACGCACGTCGTCAAAGAGGAAGGTATGTGTCAACATCGTTGAAGGAATGGCATATCCCACGTCACAGTTCATAGGGAGAAACAGTAAAGATTTCAGATACCTAAATAATATAATAAAGAGCGCAACTCCAAAACTAAAACTGAGTTAAATACAATATTATTATTATAATTGTAACATAACGTAACTCTTATTGGCGAAAGACCGTAGTGGTGTACAAACATCCAATGTCACCAAAGTGATTTCTGAGCGATTCTGGGGGCGCTTTTGTTCCATTTTAGAATTAGGTTTAGGTGAAGTAAATCGCCCGGGGCTTGATGTAACAGAATACCCTGCCCCTGGACTTGTGGGAATAGCAGCTAGATTTGGGCCGGCCCCGATAGGAATAACAGGAAGATTGTGGCAGTTGCATATCTCGACCATGTAACCGTCAGGATCATGGAAGAAAAGCTGGTCCACGTACAACCCTCCATCTTCCACTACACGTTTCTGATATTTTATGTTGCTTTCTCGCAGTGCCTTCTCCACTTTCGCAATATCTGGGGACTGCAAAAGAAAACGAATAATAAGACTAGTAATTAAGCATGTTACGTTGGTGAAGGATGGTCACATACTCCAGGGCTAATTTGAAGTATACCTGAAAAGAAATATGGTTATCTCTTGGATTTATCTAGGTTTTTTCAGGGAGAGCATCGGAGGGCTGGCACTGCAACAGATGTATGCCTATCCCGTAGTTGAATAACCTGCATATCACTAACAAACATGACTTGGCGCGCATGGTGTACAGTGGGAAATTTGTAATATAAATTCATGCGGACTGGATGATTATATCGATATGCAATTAATATCTTACCAAGCTCCTTCAAAATCGAATGAAGATGGTCTCTTCACAAGTCGAAATCCAAGTACAGCTTCGTAGAATCGGGTGGAAGCTCTGACAGATTTGCTGACAAATGAAACGGGATTCAGAGATGACAAAGGTAAAGGTAAGGCCACAGGACATGCATGAATCTCATCTTCTGCCTGCCCCATAGTATATTGCCTCAATTCCAACTGATCTCCTCAGCTAATACCTAATTTGATTTGCACGAACTTCACTTAATTATGTGTGTTCTGGCAAAGCAAATTAAGGTGAATAAGTAGTACGCATGGACCCTTTTGCAAGAAGGTTTGCGCATTTCCGTGCAGGATGACATCGCTAATTGCGGTCAATGGGCGGGTTTTGGGATGTTTATTAAGCCAAGTAATTCATTGTTCTCTACGAAATAAAACAGTTCGACCCGTCACCCCATCTGAAGATTACACTATGCCTAAATATCAACAAGATTATGGACCTCTCAATAGAGTAGTTTTGGTCCATGTGGTGGTAGAGATTTAATGCCTCGCTATGATAATTAAAAGGCCAATGATTGAATTTTAATAATATGATATGTAGATATTTCATCACAGTTGTGAATTTTAGTAGTATGAATTTAGTTTGGAGACTTAAACAAAAATATTTTTTAAAACTATATATAAAAGAAATCAAATATTTTTGAAATATAATTTTAAATGGTTTTTTTATTTATCAAATTTATATTTTTTAATATTAATCGTAATTTTTTTAATATTCAAATATTAAATCAAATTTAATTTTTCATTCAAATTTTTTTTTTTTAAGTAAATGTCAATAATTTTTTAATAAAAAAATTATATATATTATATATATATATTATATATATATAATTATTATATATATATATGATTATGATGATGATTATGATGATGGTGGTTAATTTTGGCTGAGACAAAACTTTGGTCTATCGGACCTAAAGAAGAAAAATATTTATTTCGATTTAAGATTTTATTCCTATGCTCAAAAAGTTTGGAGAGAAGCCTTTCGAGCTCACTATAATTTTGACATTGTAAGAGATTAGGAAGGTAGTATTGTGACAAAGATTATTAAATTGAGATCTAATGTGTTTGTACACTGGGCACTCTAAGAGGAAGTGGTTTTCATCCTCAATCTTCCTATTCTCACATAGATGGTAGATCCTTTCCATCCATGTGTTTTAGGAACTACCCAATGACCTGTTTCACTATGGAGCTCATGAGAATTTGTTCTAATCTTTGCTATATTGATTTTCTTCTTTGAGCTAGTTAAAATAGAGAGATACTTTGTATCCTCTAGGGTGGGGTTGATGACTTTTTTTATAATAACTTAATTTTCTTTTAGCCACTAAATCTTTCTCACACCACATTTTTTCTTTGAATTTAGAAGTAACAATATCTTTAATGCTATTAATGATTTTCAATACATCATTCTCGTTGATCTCCCAATAGTTTAACGAGGCCCTCGTGTCTTTATACCACCCCCGCTTGAGCCTCAAGTGGTTTTGCATGGAATTTAAAGCTAGCCTAGGAAGTCTATGATCACCCATGTTATTGAGTTTGTGCTTGTATAGTAGAAGCCTAATCATAGCTAGGCTCTCGATAGGGGAAATACCTACTTCAATAAGGAGAATAGGATAGGGTGTATTACTTTTAATCTTCAGGTTATATCTTATAAAACGCTTTTGGATTTGCTCAAAATTTCTTGAGGATTCTCTAGAGATGTTGCAACACAAACCTCACATCCATATAAGATAACAAGAGTGACTAATGTTTCAAAGAGGAACTTCTTTTTATCCCATGTTACGAGGTTTGTCATTTTACAATTATTTTCAAGACCAAAATAAGCTTTCCACCCCTCATTAATCCTTTTCTCAATGCTATGGTTCCAGTTGAGCTTGTGATGAATATCAATTCCTAGGTACTTGTAAGAATACACTTCCTCCAAGTTATTATTGTCATACATAAAATTAGCGTAAGTGTCCTTCTTGGATTTGATAATCATAACTTTTGTTTTGTGAGTGTTAATAGTCATACCCATGGTGGAGCAGAAATCGTTAAAAATCTTGAGCTGCTTATCAAGATCAAATGGGCACCTTGCGAGAAGAACAATATCATCAACATAGAGAAGAAGGATGACAACAATCCCACCTAACATCGTGCCAACACATCTTGCTTCCTCTAAAAAGCCTCGAGCTTGTCAATCTAAATGCCAAATAGGGTAGGGGAGAGGGGGTAACCTTGCTTAACTTTGATATTACACTTAATATCTTTCGACCAGTCATCATTGCTCTTAAGCTTGGTAATTACGTTATCGTATAACCTTATAGCGACAACTCTCAACTTGAGAGGAACCTTTAGCTCTTCTAATCTATTCCAAAGGTTGTATCTAGGAACCGTATCGAAAGCATTTCTAAAGTCCACAAAGCAACAAAAGAAATTGGATTTATCATTTCGACATTCCTCCACAATGATCCTAAGCGTAACGAGGTGGTCTGTTGTTGAGTGACACCTTCTGAAACTTGCTTGGCCTTTAGCCTGCTTACCTTCACTTTCAAGTCAAATGCTTAACTTCTTTTCCAAAATACTACCATATAACTTGGCTAAGAGAGGGCTAATCATAATTGTTCGATAATTAGAGGGGTTATTTGTATCCTTACTTTTAAAAATAGGGATAATGAAGCTCTCAATCCAAGGTTTAGGGAATCCCTGCTTGATAGCTTGATTGAAAAGCTTGTGGATGTGGGGTATGAGGATAGGACCTCCAATTTTTAAGATTTCTGCCTAGTAACCTTTAATGTACTTGGCTTTTCCATTAGTGAGGTGATTAACTCCAAACTTAATGTCTTCTAAAGAGAAGACTTCTTTCATTGTGGGTAGGGTTTCCAAGTTATCCATGACATTTGGAGATTCATAAAGACTTTTAAGATAGGAATTCCAATCGTGAAGAGAAATTTTATTATTATCTTTAGTCTTCTTCGTCAGAATCTGCCTCCAAAATTTCTTAGGATCTACCTTAGAGAGGTGTAAGAGATTCTCATGTCTTTGACGAATGTATTGCCTATTTTTCCTTTTAGGTAAGGCTTTGCATATTTTTATCTTGTCCATTTTAAGAGATTCATCAATAGCTTCCCTAATTGCTCTCCTCACAATTTTACAATCTTTGTCATACCATGGGTTGGTTTTGTTATTTCTTTTACTATTTGAAACTTCAATTGAGAACTTATTAATAGAATATGAGAGGGTTGTAATAAAATTATGATAGAGGTCTTGTATGTTGTCTATACTAGATAAAGAAAGCAAATTAGTTTTTAATTCATTTGGAAAGAGATCGTTTTTATTTCTATCAAATATTAAGTTCTTCTGGCTATAAGGATTATTTTCTGTGTGATCTATGCATGAAAAAATTGAGAGTTATAAGTAAAGGCTTATGATCAGAGTTAGGCTCGCGGTCATTTAAGATGTCAAAATTTATTATTTCATTGCATAATGGGACATTGGAAATAAAATAATCTACCATGTTGCTACCAAGTCCATGGATGCAGGTCATCTTGTAGGAATTGGGCCACTTCTTTAGACCGTTGCAAATTATGAGATCCCAACCACTATAGAGATTGAATAGCTCCGACCCAAACAAATTTTCCCCAAGGTCTTTAGAGTTTCTGCCAGAGTAGGGTCTTCGACTAACCAAAGAGGATTAGGGTTGGAATGATTGCTTAGAATAATAGCTTGGTTGCTTGAAGTTCGAGCATTAAAGTCACCTATTAAAAGGATATTACCTTCATTCCTTAGGCTAGAAATAACATTGTCTAAACCATTGTAAGGGTTATTTTTATCTAGCTTATTCTTCTTATAGAAGTTAGAATTGATGAGGGGAAGATAACATATTGCTATTTAGGCCTTTTTATTATTAATGCCACTAATCTCTATCCAACTATATTTGTTGTGAGGGTCATTTTTATAAATCCTAGCATGGGGGGAGATGTACTTCTTAATGAAACAAGTTATTCCCCCAATGCCTCTACTGGAGGGTTGCTTGTTCTAGGTAGACCATAGCGTAAAGCCATCTATGTTAGGGACCTTAGATTCTTCGTGCTCCCAAGTTTCAACAAGCAAAATAATATCATCATTTGAGATCCAACTTAGCTTGGGGCCATTGTTCCATAGAAAGCCCTGACAATGCCAAGAAAGGATCTAGAGCATGTTGAATTGCTATTTATTACTATCTTTTTTGTTTCTATCTCGAATAAAGGCTTTTCTATTCCTAATTATTGCCCATTTTCCTTCCTTTCTAGCTTCTTTTACCTTTTGAACCTCCTTTCTTAATTCTGCTTGATCTTCTACGATGAGATCTTCATTTATGAATATTCTCATTCCTTTTAGACTTGAGGTTTTACTAAGTATGTCGTACTTATGATCAGCGGAGCTCACCTTTATGTGGATTAGTCTTCCTTTATTCTCGGTTAATTTCCCCAACCTTGTTGCTTCTGTGAGACACGTTGTTTCAATTTGTAATCTATTATGTAATTGTGTTTGTGCTATGGCTAGAGTATCCTCATCTACTTTCTCTTTTAAACCAAATATTATAAGGTTCAAGGCCCTTTTGTTACGCTTGTGGTCTAATTTTATTAATTTCTTCATTTCATCTTTAATTGGTTTGATATCTAATTTTTATGCTACATTATTTAGGGTGAGGTGGATATTAATTTTTTTTCTAGTTCTTTAATCATGTATTTCATTTTAAGACTCTCTAAAGTATCAACATCTCCTTGTTGGGATGTTTGGTTAGTATCCTTGTTTTGTTTTTCTATAACCCGCAACCTAGTTTTTATTGCCTCCATTTTATTCTCCAATAGTTCCATTTTATTTTCTATTTGTTTTTGAATCATGTCTTCAAGAGATGCAAATTTATTTCCCGGCATGGCTTCTCACTCTATTTGTAGCTTGGCTTCTCTTTCTTCTCTAAGTTTTTCTAAACACTCTACATATTCATAAAGGCCTTGTAGAATAATTGCACTATGTCTGCATTCGGTGATCTTTGGTAGCTGTGGTGAAGTATTCACACTTGAGAATATATGAGCAAATATGTATTAGAAAAAAGAAAAATATAAGGAATGTGTGCACCTGGTACTAGCAAACCTGACTGCAGATCGCCTGTGTCCACCGCATCCCGCAGACCTGATTGATGAATGCGAGCTAAAATGTGTGTGTGTGTGTGTGTGTGTGTATATATATATATTTATATATATGTATATAGATATGTTGAATAGGAGGGCCTCTGCGATTATATGATCTGTGTCAGAATATATGTGAGGAATGCCCAAGGTATGTCGCAACCGAAGATATCTAAGTTCAGAACCGAAGCAAGGAGTGTGGAAGGTATATTTATTAGAGATATATAAAATGTTTGACTTTGAGCCTTAGAACCGGAGCCTCAATTCCCTTGCGTTCAAATATGAGAGAATGCTGAGGAATGCCTGAATATATGCAAGGAATGCCTCAAAATATATGCTCACCAGATTCAAATATGCTCACCATATATATATAAGTTTATCTTTCAATATTAAAAATATTTAACTTATTTTATGTTTAAAATTTTATTATGTTTTCTTAATTATGTTTAAAATGGAGAATAAAACAATTAATTTTTATATTTCAGTTTTTTCTAATCATATTTTAAATTATAATTAAATTCAATTTAAAACTTTAAAAATCACTTTTAAATTTTTATTTATTATATTTAACAATATTTACCAAACATATATATATTTATTTATTATGTTTATTTAGGTTCTCTTTTATTAGGTCTTCTTACAGCTTATTTTAATAGTTTGTTTCCTTTTGATTTTAGAGTGAAACTAAAGGTATCAAATATTAGTTAATATATTTCAACGACTGTTTAAATTAATGAACAATGGGTATTTATATAAATTTATATTTACTTATTAAATAGTTTAAAAAACAATTCGTATTGATATTCAAATTATTATTAAATAATTTAAAAAAATTACTATACACATTAGTTAATAAACTAAAGGTGGAATAACAAAATATTACAAAGGAGAGAAAAATGTTATTGTATATTTGAATTAGAAGGGATATATATTAAATCTATAGAAAACATATTATTTCCATAGTTGAAATATTTTTTAAATTAAAGATATTATATATATATATTTAAATTATAAAATATTGTATATTAGTGTTTTTTAAATTTTTAGAAATATTGTATTATAAATCAAAATTTTAATGAAAATATTTTATCAAAATGAAGAATAAGAGGAATAATATTTTATATATTAATTGAAAAGGAGATGTTTTAATGAGTAAAAATTATTCCTTCAAATTAAATTTGAAGAAATTTTTTGACATCTCTACTTTCTCATTCAACTCCAAAATAATTGAAAAGTAATCACAAAATATGACTTAAATCACTTAGGCTTTGAATCTCTCCACCCTATCATATAGATCCTCAAGCCAAAGGAACGGATCCAACCCTTTACGCATATCCAATATATGAAATCTTATATCTGAAATCTTATATTGACATTAGTAGTCACTTTATCCACTAGAGCAATATCCACTAGATTAACCCTCTCAAGAATGGATGAAAAAATAGAGCTTATATGATAAGGATGAGTAGAAGATCTCATATTTCATACTTATATAAAATAAAATTGAAGTCTCCACTCATGATTAATGTTAATATCATTAGAAAAAGGATATTGAGAATATACTTTCAACATGATCTTTTTCTCTAATATAAACCATATGTGTTGGGTATTCTGGACCATTTTCTAGTTTTTTATCTTTATAAACTAGCCAAAAATATTGGAAAGCAAGTTCATAAAATAAATGCATTGAGAAAAAAATCTTTCATTTCAAAACTAAGCATGGATATTTTCACTGTATAAGTATTTAGAGATTATTGTTTCACAACCTTGATGAGCTTTTACCTAAACTTTCTAGAATATAGGTAATACCATACATATTCTATCACCACTTTTAAAAAGTATTCTCCCTCTCCCCAACTTACTTATGACATAAATATAAAATATAATAAAGGAAAAAAATGTTTTACAAGTAAATGGAAAGAAAGCCAAATTTATAAAATCATATTGAAATCTCCTTAAAATATTAAGTATTTTTAAGAAATAAACATTATTTAAAGTTTGCTGAAACGCGTATTCTTTAAATTCTAAAATTGATAAAGTGAGCAAAATTATGTTTGAACTCATTGTTTAACTTTATAAATAGTAATACCATTTCATTACTCAAACATATTTCTTCTTATATTAGATAAATAAAATATATACTAAATGAATAAATTTTATTAAAACTTAGTGTTTTTAAAAGGCATATAATAATATTGGAAACAAAAATATGTTTTGAAAAATTTAATAAAGAGAAATAAACAAGAAATGAATCAATTATATTGAATAATATTTTAATTGTATGTAATAATTGAGATGCATTAAAAAAGAATTTAGAAAATTAGATAAAAAGTGTGTGTCTTGTAGAATTATATTTGTATAAAATAAACTTGGTTTGATAAAAATTTAAATTAAAATTAAAAAAATTAGGGTATATAGAGATTTGATTGATGTTATATAGCTATGATGGAATAGTATATTTATATTTATTATTTTTAGCTATAATTAATTATAATTTGGAATTTCTTAAAAATATAAAATTAATATAATTTAAATGTTGAAGCTAAAGTAAAATAATATATTGATTTTTGTTTATTAAAATTTACATTTATATAATTAAAATAATCTAATTCTACAAACTAAAATATTTTTTAGGCATTTCAATTTTATGATTAAAAATATATTTTCCATGTGATTTATAATTTTTTTATTATTTGTAGTTATAAATGGTTCTATCAATTACAAAATATTCAATCTAACTTTTATATTTAGTTTATATTTAATTACTTTCTAATAACTACATTTTCATCATGTCCAGTATATCATATCAAATGGCGCCAAAAATTGAACTCGCCACTTTGCATCATGTAGTATCTTAACAAAACTCTGATCATAAACTATCCAAGACCCTCTCTACAAAACTCAACTTTATTTTTAACTTTTAATATAACATATATTTAAAAAAACATCGATGAAATTTTTATTTTATGATATAATTTTTACATAAGTTATATTACTTTTCATTTAAATGTATTTTTTTAATTACAATTAAATTTATTTAAATAAAAAATTAAACTACCATCCTTATTAATAATTTAATTTAATTATTTTAATTAGAATTGTGTTAGTTTAAATTATTATCGTATATATATATTATACTATATATATATTATTATATTACATTTTTTTAATGTTTTTTATTATATAAAAAAATTTTAAATGGGTTTATTATAATTAAAATAACAAGAATATAATACTTTTTAATTTTAATATTTGGAAAATTATTTTTTTAATTTAAAAAAAAATATAAATATTTGTGTATTCATTCATCTTAAACATTTAAATTTATTAAAATATTCCTATTTTTATTTTTTTATTAAATTAAATTTGTATGCAATAATTTAATTTTTTATTTTTATTTTTTTTTATTTTATTTTATGTTATTGTTGATGATGATGGTGGTGGTTAACATCCACTTAGACCAAACTTTGGTTTATCGGACCTAAAGAAACAAATTATTTACTTTGATTGAAGATTTTATTCCTATGCTCAAAAAGCTTGGAGAGTAGCAATTTTGACATCATAAAAGGCTAGGAAGGTCAATATTGGGAAAGAGATTATGAAACTGAGACCTAATGTGGTTATACTCGGGGAACTCTAAGAGGAAGTGGTTTTCATCCTTGATGTTCCTATTCTCACAGAGATGGCAGATCCTCTCCATCCATGGTGTTTTAGGAACTACCCAATGACCAGTTTCACTATGGAGCTCATGAGAGTTTGTTCTAATCTAGGCTATATTATTTTTCTTCTTTGAGTTTCACTATGGAGCTCATGAGAGTTCATTCTAATCTAGGCTATATTAATTTTATTCTTTGAGCTAGTTAAAATAGAGAGATAATTTTGATCTTCAAGGGTGGGGTTGATGACCTTATTATAATAACTTAATATTCTTTTAGCTACTAAATCTTTCTCACACCACATTTTTTCTTTGAACTTAGAAGTAACAATATCTTTAATATTATTAATGTTTTGCAATGCATCATTCTCATTGATCTCCCAATGGTTTAACGAGGCCCTTGTGTCTTTGTACCACCCCCGCTAGTTTAACCAGACCCTCGCCCTCATGTCTTTATACCACTCTGACTTGAGCCTTAGGTGGTTTTGGCTGGAATTTAAAGCTAGCGTAGGAAGTCTATGGTCTCCTATGTTATTGAGTTTGTGCTTGTACACCAGAAGCCTAGTCATAGCTAGGCTCTCGATAGGGGAAAGACCTACTTCTATAAGGAGAATAGGAAAGGGTGTATTGCTTTTAATTTTCAGGTTATACAATATAAAGCACTCCTAGATTTGCTCAATCTTTCTCTAGGATTCTCTAGAGATGTTGCAACCCCAAACCTCACATCCACATTGTTTTATTATATTTAAAAAATATAAAAACACAATAAAAAAAATTAATAATAAAATGAAATTAATTTAAAGCATATCCTAACTTATTTTTAAAGTTAACGCTACATGTATTATATTATGATGTAATTTGCATTAAATGTGAAAAAAGAGTTGAATATCTATAACAAAAATATTTAGGAATTTTTTATTAAATATTTTGGTTTACATATGGAATATAATGTATGTATATTTTTAATATGTTAATACAAAAGAAAAAAAATATATTAAATATTAAATAATAATTGTATGAGATAATAATATTAAGCAATTTTTTGACTGAAAAAACCCTAGCCTCTGCACTCTGCTCTCTGCAGCAAATGCTCAGACCTGCGCCCCGTGCACCTACCAGATCGCCTCCCTGCACAGTGCCGCCGACCGTCCAGACTTCGGGCGTCTAGTAAACAATACGTCATGGCCTTCTCGGCGGGAGGGGCGGGGCCCATTCCCCCCCTCTTCCAGAATCTCGTTCGTTGGGCTTCTTAGCATCTTCTGTACCCCTGTTTCCTACAGGAAACTCCTCCGGACACGATCAGAGCTCAGCACGGACTGACGCAACAATGGAGCACACAGCTACACGTGAAAAGGAGGAAAACAAACCGGGGGCGTCACAACCAAAGGCGACTTCGGCTACCTGCATTCCAAAAGCCACAGAACGGATCAAAGTTGAGCTCCCCAGTCATCGAATCAATGGAGAAATACAATACATGAAGGATCACGCACTCATTGGAAAATTTCTCGGCTTCTGGCCAACTGAAAAAGCCCTACGCGGGTGGATCGCCTCAAAATGGAAGCCCAAAGGACAAGTCTCCCTATTACTAGGCCCCAAGGGCTTCTTCACGGCAATATTCTACTTCCTGGAAGATAAATCCCAAATATTTGAGGGAGGTCCGTACTTCTTCAACTCCTCGGGTCCTTTCCTTCATGATTGGAAACCCAGGTTCAATCCAGATACAAAGGATCTCAGTCATGCTCCAGTCTGGATTCGTATGTATTCCCTACCTGCAGAGTACTGGAAAGAAGAAACATTAAATGACATTGGCGATAGCATCAGAACCTTCATCAAAGTGGCAGAGGAAACAAAAAATAGAGGATACACCTCCTATGCCAGGATCTGTGTCCAGATGCAACTTAAAAAAACTCTTGCAGACTCGGTAAGTCTCTTTCATGATGATTTTGAGTGGATTCAACCATTAGACTCTGAACACATCCCTTTTCGATGCCGCAAATGCAATGAACATGACCATCTTTTTAGGGATTGTCCCTTGAACATTCAGATCAACTCTTCTGCTAACGAGGCTAATAAAGATTTAGAAGGCTTCACTAAGGTGCCCAATCGCCATAGGCATGCCAAAAAGCATTCTGCTGCACCCTCTAGTCCCAAAAAGGCTGAATCCCAAAACAGATTTCAAATCCTCACCCCACAAGACCCCTTAGATAAGCTTTCAAATGTCTCTCAGGTTTCCCCATCTCAACCATCTTCATCCCAACATCTCAAAAATCCTTTGGATCCATCTTCCCCCTCGCCCTCTAGATTCCCTCTCTCCTCGGATTGGAAAATACCGGCTTCAGACGCTGGCATGCAACCCTCAACAATGGATCTTGATGCAACTTTAGCACTTAGCCTGCAAGATGGGGGTACAGAGGATCATCAGAACATCCCTATAACAGTGGAGGAAGACCTAGAGACTGTGAGTCTGGATGGATTGGACATTCTCAAACTTGAAACAACATGCAAGCAGAAAGAGTACAACTCAATACCTCCATGGGAAATAGATCGACTGGAAGGGGTTCTCATCAAAGCTCAACACAACAAATGTCTAGGCATACAAGCACGTAGTCCATGGGATGGAAAGAAAATCCTAAAAGAAACAAAGAAAAGAGGGCGCAAAACTGATCTGGAAAGAACTATCATTCTAGGAGAAATCCTAATGGAATCAGGGAGATTCCCAAAGCTAACGAAGTCCTACAAGCCCCAACCCCACTGTTCCTCATTAAGCTCATCTCCTGGAACATGCGGGGTCTCAATAGCCCCTCAAAACACGGAATGTTAAAAAATATGATTCAGTTAGAGAAACCAACCATCGTTTTTCTACAAGAAACGAAAAGTACTAATGCGTCCCTCGAAAGGATCCTCAACAAAGCATGGAATGACAGTCGCTCAGTTTCAGTGGATGCAGTAGGAGCCTCCGGGGGATTTTCAATAGTTTGGAATCTGCAGATGCTTACACTTCAGGATTTTCATGCCACTCATAATTTCATCCAGGCTACATTTCATCTCATAGGTACGGATCTGCACGGGCTTCTCACCAACACCTACTTCGCGCAAGATTTACATCAAAAAATAGAAGTGCTGGAGGCACTAATAGTGCTTAATTCTACCAGACAGTACCCTCTATGGATCAACGGGGGAGATTTCAACATCATCACGAATCTAAGGGAAAAAAAGGGAGAGCGCATGAAGCTAGAAGATGATAGCATAGGATTCAGAGAGTTCATTCAAAATAATCAACTCATAGACATTCAAACCTCAAATGGCATGTACACCTAGACAAACAAACGTAGGGGAATACATAATATTGCTTCTAGGCTTGATCGGTTTCTCATTTCAGATAATTCCATTCATATGGGAGGATATTTTCACGCCTCCATTCTACCTCAAGGTGGCTCTGATCATTGGCCCATAATGCTTCAATGGACACGTCCATGTAAATAATGCAATCGCCCATTCCGCTTTGAGACCTTCTCGTTCACTCATCCCGACTTCAAAGAAGTGGTTCGAGCTGCATGGAAATCCTTCATTCCCCCAGTAGGTGCAAAAATGTTCCAATTTCAACAAAAACTCAGACACCTCAAGCAAGTGCTTAAAGTCTGGAACAAAACCCAATTTGGTAACATTCTGGAAACTAGGAAAAAATTGGAGTAGAATATGTGTTCTCTACAGCAGACCATTATACTAGAGGGAAGAACAGAAGAATTCGCAGATAAGCAGCACTCCCTCTGGATAGAAATAGAAGCTCGAAGGCTACAAGAGGAAATCCTCTAGTGCCAAAAATCCAGAATAAGGTGGCTAAAGGAAGGGGAAAAGAACACAAAATTCTTTCATCGATCCACCATTGAATGACGAATTCACAACAACATTGCCTTCATCAATAACAGCCAAGGGGACAGATTAGAAAAGCATGAAGATATTGAAAATGAATTCAAAGAATACTTCCAGGAAGCGCTCAAAGAACAAATAGGGAGTAGATCATCAGCCGTAAGATCTGTCACGCAACACATCCCTAAGATAATCACAGAAGATAAAAACCAAAATCTACTAAAACAAGTCTCCATGCAGGAAGTAGAAGAGGTAATGGCTCAACTAAGAGATGGTAAGGCTCCTGGACCTGATGGTTTCACCTCCAATTTCTTTCATGAATTCTAGGAATTGATCAGCACTGAAGTATGGGAATTAGTGGAAGATTCTCGCTCTATGCACTGGCTCGTACCTTCCCTTAATTCCACCTTCATTGCTCTGGTATCCAAAGGCGAAGAATAAAAAACGTCAGAAAAATTCAGGCCGATTGCCCTCTATAATGTCATCTATAAGCTTATATCCAAAGTAGTGGCTAATAGGCTCAAACCTCTTCTACCTCTTCTCATCCTTCCGGAATAGACGCCATATGTCGAGGGGCGTCAGATAATGGATGACATAATTCTTTCTAATGAGGTGATCCACTCTTTAAAAGTTCTAAAAAAACCAGGTATGATTATGAAGCTTGATCTTTCCAAAGATTTTGACAAGCTCAGTTGGGAATATATCCATCAAATGCTGTTAGCCTTCGACTTCAATGCCACCTGGACCCGTTGGATAATGAATCTCATTACCTCTCCCTGCTTCTCGGTTCTCCTCAATGGCTCTCCTTCTCTGCCCTTTTGCCCGTCGAGAGGCATTTGTCAAGGGGACCCCGTTTCCCCTTTCATTTTTGTTCTCACGGTGGAAGGACTAAGTCACCTCCTTCACCATGCTGTTTCTTCTCAAGCAATCAAAGCCATAGCGCTCCATGGTCTCCATCCCTTATCCCATCAACAGTTCGTTGACGACACAATGCTCTTTGTTCATCCTTCTTCTCAAGAAGCAAAAACCTTTAAAGCCCTACTCTCGCTCTTCTCTGAAGCCTCTGGAACCTTGATCAATGCCACCAAATCCTAGCTATTCTTCTTCAATACCCTGTCTCCACTCAAAGAAACATTGCTCGCATCCTGGGATTCTCTATTGCTGTGTTGCCCTCCAAATATTTGGGCGCTCCTCTTATGGTCTCTGCCCTTAAGCATGCATCTTGGCGTACGCTATTAGATAAAATGGAAGCTAGACTTTCCTCTTGGACGTATCGATCGCTCAACATAGCTAGTCGACTCATTTTGATCAAATCCGTCCTCCAAGCTATGCCTCTGTATCTCTTCTCTATATTAGCGGCTCCCAAATGGGTTCTCAAAGCAATTCGTAACCTTCAAAGGAGTTTTCTATGGGGCTCCAAAGGACTCAACAGGAAATGGGCTCTTGTCAAATGGACAGAAGCATGCTAGACGAAATCCAATGGTGGACTAGGACTACGGGATCCCATACAAAGCAACTGCACTATGCGAGCGAAGATATGGTGGAATTGGTTAGTGAAGCCACACATTCCTTGGGCAAAGCTATGGAAAGCCAAATATGCGCCTGGAAGTCAGTGGAATGAGCTAATCAGAATTATTCCTAGTATCTCAGGCTCCATGATATGGAATGCTGCCAAAATACACAGCGCCTTCATCCAAGAGAACAACTTTTGGGAAATTCACTCAGGGAACTTGGCGTGGTTTTGGGAGGATTCATGGCGGCAGTTACCAAAACTGGCCTCGATCTCTCATAAACCTCTCTGGCAGAACCAGATGCAACATACGAATCTCACTAATGTCTCTCAGTTCTGGCAGCAGCAAGCGCTTCATGACTTCCAACAATGGAAACCTGCAAGCTCCTGGCAGACAGATTTGCATGGAGAGACTTATGCAGCAATAGAACAGGAGCTTAGTCATAGAAAAATCAAACATTTGAACCAGCAGGACAAACTGAGGTGGGGTTACACTTCAAAAGGGATCTTCACCACCAAAGAAGCTTATACAATTAGATATGATCATAGCCATACAGACAAGGATCAGCTATGGAATCACACATGGCAGTCAGGACTATGGCCCAAGGTATCTACCTTTCTATGGCTCTTAAGCAAGAGACACATCTTAACGTGGGATAATCTACAAAGAAGGGGCTTCATAGGTCCCTCAAGATGCCCCAACTGCACTATCCACTCAGAAACCATCCTGCATCTCATGGAGACTTGCCCTCTTGCTGCTCAACTCTTGGAGAAAACTGACCAATGTAACAAAAGAGAAGGAAACCGTCAGGGGGACTTAGCTAACACTCTTAGAACCTGGCCTAAGCACCCCTATCAAAGCCCCATTCTGAATTCTTTATGGAACCTCATTCTAGGGTCTCTTTACTGGATTTTATGCAAAGAACGGAACAACAGGGTCTTCAACAATAGTAGATGACCCGTAGAAATCCTCTGGCTCCTCTTAAAGAAAAACCTCCAAGAAACTTTGGCGCTCCGATCATGGCTAGAAACTGACTGGCTGAATTCCCCTCACGAGCAGCTCATTTGGAATTCCTGGAATCTTAACATATCCTGTTCCCCTCCTGATAATTCCAGTCCCACTCCCAAGTCTGTCTCCCCCTTACATTGGTCCCCCCTGCCAGCTCATCTTTCAAATTGAACTTTGATGGTGCAGCTAAAGGAAATCCTAGACCGGCAGGATATGGAGGAGTAATCAGAAATGAGAGAGGAGTACTTAAGTACATCTACTATGGTTCGATAGGGAAAGACACCAACAATGTTGCAGAATTAGAAGGCATGTGGAAAGGGATATGCATGGTTGATCAACATAACTTCTACCCGCTAGAAGTGGAGGGAGACTCCCTGATCCTTATCAATGCGGCTACTAGAATTCAAGCATGAACCTCAGCTGCCAAAATAGCCTCCAGTTGGAGACTGCTCAGCAGGCTCGAAACATTGGAGGAAAGGCTCCGGCGACCTAACAACCTCATTTTCAAGCATGTAAGGTGAACAACCAACCCGATAGCAGATAGATTGGCCAACCAAGGGGTTGACCTGCAACTCCCCCCTTACTCAGGCACTCTCAATGATTCAGGGGATATACAACTTCAACAGGAATGCCATTCCTTGGTGCTACAGGATTTTCAATCCCCGGCTGCGGGTGAACAATAAAGAGGGGGGTACAGAGGCGGGCTTCCCACTGGGCAAGTGGTAGCCCAGATCCACCATCTGTTAAGCATATCTATGGGCCTGCCACCCCCGTCGTGTTATATTGAAGGAGGGACTTAACTCAGCCCTACAACTTGCCGCCTATTGCATAATGGTTCGCCCTCGTTCTGTTTCTCCGGGAATTGGTTTGCAGTCGTTCTGGGTTGGTATGCTCATGGCTTGGGACGACGCTCTGCAGTATATTAAGTGCGAGCCTGCGTTGGTCATGTAATTCCTTATGTCTGTTCTGTTTGCTGTCTAGCGGTGGAGGCATTGTTTGTTTGGTTTGCTGCTGGTTTTCGGGCCTTGGTAGTGGTCTCAGAGGTTTAGACCTTGGCCCTCAACTCAGAAGGCCTCGGTCTCTTCCTTTGGCCACCCTGGATATACCCTCTGTAAGTATCAAGCTCTCATTGTCCCCATCGTGCCCCTAAGCACTCCTGTGGTTTCTAATGGTCGGCTCTCTGTGTCTATTCTTGCCATGCCCCTTTGTGTCCCCGCTGCCTAGAATCTCCTGCCTTTCGTGCTCATGCTAGCCTTCACGCCTCTGTGCATGGGTTCTAGGCTCTCTGTGCCTCTTGGATCAAGAAGACTTAGCTCTCTGTGCAGACCCCGTTCCAGTCTTATTTCACATATCATTCTAGAATGCCGCGAGAATGACTCCGTCTTATTAGCAGAAGGGGCGGGTCTAGGGGAGTTTCCAGAGGAAGAGCTAATCCTCAGTGCTCCTCTCACTCCACAGAATCCTCCTCAGATGGAATTGACTCTCGTGGTGCAAGGCGAGGCCAAGGTAGAGGAAGAGGACGAGCTCGTGTAGCTGCATGTGCGCACAGCTCTCATCCCTCAACTCAATTTCACTTCCCCTGTTCCCTAGACAATTCAACCTACTTTGTGTCTGTTCAAATTGAGAAGTGCGACAATGCGGCACCACCAGAAGTCTCTGAGGAGCATCGGCCTCCTTCTCCTGTTCACTGTCAAAGAGCTCAGCCTGTGGAAGCCTCGGGTGCTGTGGCGGGTCCAAGCGAGCCGACTAAAGACGACGCTCCATAGACAGACTCAAGCACGTCGGATCAATACGGATGCAGGATGGTTGAGGAGCAGCCATCCACCTCTGTGGATGTTTGAGCCTGCCTCCACGTCGTTTTGGTCAGGATATGACCCAAGATGGTTGTTTTGGCGGTTCAATCATGGTTGTCTGGTAATTTCAGTTCTCAGCCTTTTTCGTTGGATAATTTTTGACAAGCCTAAGCAACGCTCAACTCTATTCAGGTCGGAAGTGGTTTTCATTTACGCCTATGTTTGCTGCTCTATCTTAGTCTGTATCGCTCTTGGGATAAAGCCTGGGACTGTTAGTATGGTCTGTGTCAATTTGGCTATCTGTCAGTTGGTTCCGTATTTTGTCAAACGGTTAGTCTTCCAGTTATGGTCTGTGACAATTGTCTGTCCTCTAGTTATCAAGGGTCTGTTGGACTAGTCAGATTTCAAGGGTAGTGTCACCCTCCAGTGTTAAAGCTCTGCTAAATCCATCTCAGTATGGAGAATTTTTTAGGCCAGCCTCCATGTAATTTTTTTTTGTAACTTTTTGTATAATAATAGAAGTAGCCTAATTTACAAAAAGAAAAATATTAAGCAATTTTTTATTTTATTTTGGGAAAAAGGAATATAAATTAAACTATAAAGATTAATTAAATATTTTAAACTGGATAATAAATAATATTTATTTTAATCAAATGAGAAATTTTCTAAAATTTAAAACAATATTATAATTCATTGTTTAAAACTTTATAAATAGCAATATCATTTCATCGCTCAAACATATTTTCTCTTATATAGTTAAATAAATATACACTAAATGAATAAATTTTATTAAATAGTGTTTTTAATGCATATAATAATTGAAATCTAAAAACTAAATGTTTAGAAAATTTAATAGAGAGAAATAAACATGAAATGAATCAATTATATTGAATAATATTTCAATTGTATGTAATAATTGAGATGTATATAAAAGATTATAGAAAATAGAAAATTGGATAAAAGTTGTGTGTGTTAAACTAAATTTTTTGAATTATATTGATTAAAATAAACTTGGTTTTGTAAAAATTAAAATTAAAATTAAAAAAATTAGGGTATATAGAGATT
>APFE031219307.1:55449-92156 GCA_000404065.3 Pinus taeda
ATTGTGATAATTCAGCTGCTGTTTTTATGGCTAAAAACAACAAAAGTGGGAGTCGAAATAAACACATCGACATGAAGTATTTAGCTATAAGGGAACGTGTTAAAGAAAAGAAAGTGGTCATTGAGCAGGTCAGCATTGAATTGATGATCGCTGATCCTTTGACTAAGGGCATGCCACCATTTAAATTCAAGGATCATGTAATGAATATGGGACTTGGTTCCATTATGTAGTTTCTCATTGTATGGACAATGTTATTTTAATGAAATTCTTAATTATTGTGATGTTTTCTCATATTTATGTGCACCTTAAGTTGATTTGAGAAAATTCATTTAAGAAGGACCAAGAATAAACATAAGGTTTATTCATTAAGAAATTGTTGCCACATAAAGTATAATAAGAATAAATACATAGTAATACATGGAAGATAATACTCGTTATTAGAGGACTTATCGCCATGATTCATGTATCTATTGCTTAATATAGATTATCAATGGTTTTTAAGTTGAGACATTAAGTTTGGAAGTATGGACCAAGTGGGAGAATGTTAAGCTCAATTAATTACTTTCCATCTGTATCCTGCAGTTAATTAATTGTTCCAACTATAATCTACAGCTGTGGAACTGAACTGCAATCTTTCCTTAATTTGAGGAAACCAACTGCAGTAGTTTCCCTAAATTAAGGAAATCAACTGCAGTTAATTAATTTTCTGGTTGGAGCTTTTGAAGTGGTCCATTACTCCATCTGGAGTTCTCTGCCTTGATCTGTGGAACATATGACACATAGCCATTAGAAGCTTGATGGAAGCTTGGCTATAAATTCATCTGATTGGTCCCCAAGCTAGCATCTCAATCCCCTTCAGTTGCTTACACCATCTAGCTGAGAGAGCATAGCTTGGAAGAGCCTTCAGATTTTCTGAGAGAGCATAGCTGGAGTGTTGTTGAAGAGAAGAAGCAAGTGGACTGTGTAGCAGGAGCATCATCAACTGCATCAATGGCTGGAGGTATTCCTGGACTTATATATTTTGATTTTGAAAATTCAGAATCGTTGTAGAAATGTCTTACACTTAGATGTGATGAGGTGCATGGAAATAAACCCGAACAATATCAAATTTAGTCACTAAATCAAAATAAGTCTCACTTGTGTCTTGAAGGAGATATTCTGGTAAAAATTGATAATTTATGGCTGCAATAATGGTTTGTTTGAATGGTATTGTTGGATTTATGTTGAGTACAATCAGAGACATGAAACCCAGCTACCAGAATGCAACCCCAACAGAGTAAAGGTTTTGCAGAGCGATGTTCCAGGGTCTAGCTCCAAGCAAATGACTAAACAAGGAAAGAAGGTTACCCGGTGGTTAGCCATAGTTTCCTTGGATAAAGGAGGACCATCGGATCGCAACTCTCACATCAACATTACTAAGAAAGACCACTTGGCAACCTGAGAGGGTAAATGCCTGGGAGCTGGTGGCGTTACATTGCAAAATGGCTGAGTGATTTAACTAAAGCTTAAATGACTTGCAGGCACGCACAAGCTATGAACGGAAGGGAGGTCTCCACCTCAACCAAATAGACCGAAATGTATATATATAATATATTAATTAAATTCAAAAGTACCAGTTGAAATTAATGTGCTTGGTACACTGGTATCAAAGAAAATCATACGGGTAATGGTTATTAAACCATAGGGTGTCAACTTTTAATGTACATATATTAATGCTTATATACCTTGGGTTATATTTCAAGATGATGTGAGGGTGAAGTTATCATGTGACCCATTTAATTTTTATTAGTATTATTTAATTTTTATTAGTATTATTATAAGTGATGTGCATTTGTATATGTTACAATTGGTATGAGAGCCCTGGGTTAGTAAACTGAGGCCTTAATGGATGAGCATTGAATAACAAAACATTTATGGCACAAAAAGATGAAGTCGGCACAACATGAGACAAGGAGTAGGATCCACCCCTCGCGAGGGATAGCTGGTCATAACATCGAGGTGTGGGTACAGTTAGGTGAGGAAAAGCAGAGCACAAATGCTACGTTATTAGAGACATTCTAGCAGCTATGAGCATAGATGTAGATTTTGTGAGTTGATAATGAAATATTACGTCTGGAGCAATAAAACATTATGATAAGCCTTTGAGATAGGAAGAATCACAGAAATCCAAACCCCAGCTAGGATGAAGAAAACAGAATTTAATCACATAGATAGTAGGAGGAACATCTCGAGTGTGAAGGGGGATGAACTAGTAATTAAGAATTTGATAACGTCTCCAATAATAAGGGAACAAAAAGGTAGAAAATTGAACTCCAATGGGAGTTCAAAAAGATCAAGGCACCGATATATAATGGAGAGGCCAAAGAAGTGGGAGAGGCTTGGTTAATTAACATTAATAAATAATTCCAGATATATGAATATGATGACAATTTGAGGACAAGGTTAGAAATTTATTAGTTGTAGGGCAAGGCCACCCTATGGTGGGAAGAAATCAAAATAGTCAAAGAAATTAATGAGTAGGACATCACATGGAAGCACTTTCATAGACATTATAAGGACAAATATCTAACCGAGTGGTTCTACAACGATAAGGCAAAAGAGTATCATGACTTGAAACTGGGACCATAGTCGATGGATGAGTTCATATCCAAGTTCACTTTGCTATTAATATATGTCCCCTACATCTGTGAAGATAAGGCTAAAGTGGAGAGCTTTATTAGAATTTTACTTGTCTATATGAAAGAGATGTTCGAATTTGACAATGCTAAAACGATGGATGAAGTGGTTTGAAAGGCTCGGATATTCTATCATCAAATGAAGTAGAAGGATGAAGGTAATAAAAATTGGAAATGTAAGAAAGGGCTAAAATTTTTTACAAGCAATAAAAACATGAAAAATTTTGGTACCAAGTATCCATGATGGAAGGGTCCAAATGGATCTATTAACAGAAAGTAGAGTTATATATCTCATAATGACATGAAGTAAAGTGAAGCATCAAGAAAGTTGGAATCTAGTGAGGTTCGTAAACCTCCTTTGTAGTGTTGGGGTTGTGAGGAACCCCATTACTACAAATATTGTTCCCATAGAACGAGATCAGAACTAGTTGCAAATATTCAAGAATCTTCTACTTTCGGTGATATGGCGGGGAACATACCCTAGATTAATGCAATAATTGGAAGATCGCCAGGAAAAATATCAACTCGCGATGGTAGAACTTGAAGGTAAAATATCCAATCACACTATTTCCATTTTAATAGATTTGGGTGCAAGCTTAAACTATGTTAGCCCAAGAATAGTTGATTCTTTCCATTTGAAAAGAATAAATTTTAAAAACCCTTGGCTGGTCCAAATAGCCATAGGAGCTAAAATAAGAGTTAATGCAAAATAGAAGACTGTGTAATTGAATTAGCAAGAAAGCAAGTTAGGACAAATTTAAATGTATTTTCGTTAGGTTCCTATGAGGTGTTGATAGGCATGGACTCGTTGTAACAAAATTGGACCTTAGTAAATTGTAAAGATAATACAATTAATTTCCTCTACAACGGTGACACCAGAGCAAAAATTCAGGGTATAAGAAGGGAAGTTAATTTACATTCCATTACAACCCATGAGGTAGGAAAATGCATGTGTAAAGGTTGTCAAATTTATGCAGCTCAAGTGGGCTACACGAACTCTAAAGATAAATTGTCTGCCTTGGAGAAAATACCAGTGGTTCAAGAATTTAAAGATGTCTTTATGGAAGATATTGCTGGGTTACCATGCAAAATAAAACTTGATTTTACCATAGAGTTGGTCCCTGGAGCTACCCATATTTCCAAAGCTCCTTACAGAATGAGTGTTCCTGAGTCAACAAAATTAAAAATGTAGCTCTAGGAGCTGTGAGATAAGGGATATATTTGACCCAATGTGTCCCCTTCAGGAGCCCCAGATTTATTTGTATGGAAGAAAGATAGTACTTTGTAGCTATGTATAGGTTTAAGACAACTGAACAAGTTAACAATTAAGAATAGGTACCCCTTACCTCAAATCTCTAATCTCTTTGATCAAGTTAAAGGTGATGTATTTTAAAAAATTGATTTATGATTGTGATATCATCATATACGAATTATAGATGAAGAAATATATAAAACTAAGTTTAGAACACGTTATGGTCATTATGAGTTCGTAGTTTTACCATTCAGACTCACTAATTCTCCAACAACGTTCATGAGTATGATGAATAGGATTTTCCATTCCTTTCTTGATATATTCATTCTTATATTTGTTGATGACATCCTGGTGTATTCCAGGAGTATAGAGGAACACGAAGAACACCTTCGGATAGTGTTACAAACCTTAAGAGAAAACCAACTTTACACCAAATTTAGAAAATTTGATTTTTTTCAAGGATCAAATCCAATATCTATGATATATTATTTCCTCTGAAGGCATAGCGGTGGGTCGAGAGAAAATCAAGGCCATCATGGAATGGCTTGTGTTGAAGATTGTAGATCTTGAGGAAGATTTTATAGTCTGTATAGATGCATGTAAGTAGGGTGTAGGTGGAGTTTTAATGCAGAATGATAAAGTAATTTCTTAAAGAGCTTGTAAACTAAAAGATCATGAGCATAAATATTCTTCTTATGATTTGGAGTTAACTATTGTAGTTCACACATTAAAAGTGTGGTGACCTTACCTAGTGGGAAAACAATTTTTACTTAGAATAGACCACAACAACTTAATGAGTTTTTTCAATCAACCTACCTTGAATGGGTGCCAAGCTCGATGGCATGCATTCTTAAGTGAATTTGATTTTGAAATCAAACATTTAAGTGCAAAAAAGAACAGAGTGGTGGATGTGTTAAGTAGGAAGTTGCATTATGTCTACGAAATTTCATTTAGTCAGTCATACTTCAATTTTTTTGAGAAAATAAAGAAAGAATCATAAAAGGACTCCAAATATAGTTATCTTTGGCAACAAGCTAAATCTACACAGAATTCTGAGGATAAAAAAGGGTACAATATTAATCCTGAAAATTTGTTGATGTTTAGAAACAGTATATATGTTCTTTATAAGTTGTCAATAAAAAAATTTATGTTATATGAATTTCACAGAAGTCCTTGTGTTGCCCACCTAGGCTATCAAAATCTTTTTTCTGTAATCAAGAAAAAATATTACTGGCCTGGTATGAGGAAAGATATTGTAGAATACTTCGCTAAGTGGCTAGAATGTCCCAATTTCCCTACGATGCCCCTTAATTCAAATTCCTTTCCTTCTGAGAAAAAATTCAATAAAAGTTCTTGAAAATTGAAAGTTATTGTACCCAAAGATTGTAGCCATTGGACTCCTAGTACAACATCAACACAACCCATTGGAATTGAAAGCATTAGACTATTCAACACATATTGTCCCATGGATAGCTTAATATTATGACACTTCCTAGAGAAATTTACAATTCTCCCATTTGCAACCATCACTTGACACTCTGGGGCTAGATGTAGGAAGCAATTCAATTCCTTTGCTATCTTACAATTAATAAAATTATGGGTACTACCCGAATCAATCAACATTATTACCTTTTTCTTCTTGATATGTCCTTTTATCTTGATAGTTTGAGGAGTGGTTATTCTGGGCAATGCATTACAAGATATGGTTGGATTCATTACTTCTTTCACTACATTTTGTTCCTCGTGTGTATCTTCTTCTTTTGATGTTTCTTGTTCCTTTTCTTCTTCCTCTTCCCAATCTATGTAAAATAATCTCTTCTCAACACACTTATGACCTTTAGTATATTTTCTATCACAAATGTAACAAATCCCTTTTGCTCTTTTTTATTCCAATTTTTTTGGTGTCAACCTTGTAGGTTGTGGAAAGTTAGGTGCAACAACACTTCCATCTTTATAGTTGTGATTGCTAGGAATCCCTATTTCCATAATTTTGCTTTCAATTTTTCTTGTCAACATTAATGCCTTTTCCAAAGAATGAGGTTTTCAAATGTAAACATCATGTTGGATGTTATCCTGTAATGTACCTATGAACACATCAATCTAATGCTCTTCTGGAATATATTTTACCCTATTCAATTTTTCAAAGTCGTCAATGTGCTCCACCATTCAATCTTTTTGTTTGAGATTTATCAATTGGCTAAAAAAGGTGGTTCTCTTTGTATCCTCATAATGTACTATCATTTCTTCCATAAAAATTACCCAAGTGACAATGTTTTTACAAGAGAAAAGCCATCGATACCATACAAAATGATTGGGTTCCAAATATAAAGTTGCAATCCATAACTTTTGTGTGTTTTGTACATTATGGATATCAAAATATTGCTGCATCTTTAGTATCCATGTTATGAGATCCTTTCCATCAAACTTTCTCATATCAATCTTTGGAACATGGTGGGTCTTAAATCCAACGAATCTATGAGATCATGATTAGCATTTCTTTTATTCTCATCATGAGTTTCCTATACAACCCTTTAGCCATTCGTAAGAATTTCTTGAAGAAACTTTGTTAAATCTATATTCAAATCTTCCATGTTGCCTTTAATTTTTTCTCCTATACCATCCATCTTAGCTTCCATGCCATCCATCTTATATTCCGTGACATTCATCTTAGATTCCACATCACCATTCTTAGATTCCATGTCATTCATATTAGCTTCCATGCCATTCTTTAAACTATTCATCTTAGCTTCCACTTCTTTTGTTAAACCATCCATATTAGCTTCTATTACTTTTTGTGATAGTGAAATTTGTTGCACTTGGTCTCGTAATTGATATATCAGGTTTCATTTCTTTCTCTTCTTCATGATTCATGCTAGAGCTTTCAAGTTTCTTACTAGGTGTTTCCATTTTCTTTCCTTAGGGCATCAATTAATGATAATTATGCTTCACTATGTCCTTTGAGTTCCTTCAAACTATTTTTTCAAACCAAACTTATGCAAAATTTTAAAAATACTACACAACCTTTTTGTCTTTTTAGGAGCTCGATATTGAATTGATTGTATCATTGTAATCACAGATCTCCAAGGTATGAAAATTATTCCTGCGGTAGCCATCTGAGTGTTCATTCCAACTCCACAAGTTTGATCAAGATTGGATTCTACAAGAAATATTTATTAAAAGTCTCCCATTATGACCTAATTATAGACTAGTTCATTAGAGAAAACTTGTACGAAGTGCCATGTGCCACAGTTTCAACCTTTAGACCCAAAACCGATAAAAAAAAAAACTAATGTTCGTCCTCTTTCTGTGTCTTATTACGAAATTTTAATCTGATGCTCAGAGAGAAAGTTATGAGGATTTTCCCCCAGATCTCATGTTTGAGATATAATTTGGGAGCTTGCAAAAACTCTAACTTCCTTAGATCATATCACCGAAAATATAGTGAGACAAGATCTGAAATTCATACTCGAGGTTCATCAAGATTTTGACTCAAATGAGTTTTAATTTTAGCTACATAAATGTCGAAGAAAAAAAGCTATAGAGAAAATTCCACGATGAACTATTTGAAGCAGTGAAACCCTAGAATCCAAAGCTCTCATACCAATTGTTATGCAACTAGCTCACAAATAGAAGAAAAGAAAGAGCAACAACTTTAAAATCAGCCTCTTTGAGGGGGAAACCTCCTTTACATTACACAAACGATTATTTGATGATACAAATTATAATGCCTCCTTTCTATATATAGGAGTCTAAGTTGTGACAATATAGTCAAAGCCAACATAACAAAAATAATGTAAGGGCACAACAATAACAATAAGGGGCTACAATGACAATAATAATAAGGAAATTCGGTAGTATTATACGAGCCTAACAATTAACTTCTTATTTGCCTCATCATATAGATGATATTATTTGGTGGTATATGAGTACCCCAAGAAGATAAATCTTTTCCTCCTTCCACCAAGTTTTCTTCTTTGTTCGTTATAGATAAATACATAACAAATGGACCCAAAGATCCTTAGATGCCTTACCAAAGGGATGCGGCCATACTAAATTTAATAAGCAGTATATTTTTTTAATGCGTTAGACAAACATTTTTTTTTTGATATATACTAGACATAGAACTGCATTATCCCAAAACAACAACTTTACATTTTTGAAAAACATCATTGAACAAACCATATTTAAGATGGTCCTATTCATTCTTTTAACTACATCATTTTTTTGAGGATTTTATGCAACATTTTTTTGGCGTTGAATCCAATGTTGGTGAATATAGTTCTCAAATTCATTATAAGTAAATTCTTTTCCATTATTAGTATAAAGAGATCCACTATGTGATTGTGTATCATTTTCAATCCATGCATGAATGTTTATGAAAGTTTATGAAAGTTTCAAAATATTTTGATTTACTTTTCAACAAATATACCAAACACATATTTGTGTAATCATCAATACAAGTCACTATACAAATATTTTCACTTGGAAGAACATGTGTATGGCCACACAAATCAGAATGAATCCATGCACGCTTTTTATTTTCTCTAAAACAATAATCATGAAATGTTTGTTTTCTATGTTCTCTTAGCATACATGTATCACATTGCTTCAATTTCGTTGAAATATTTGGCAAAATATAAGCACCATTTCTCTTAAACAAATGAATAATATCATAATTAAGATGTCCAAATATTTAATTCCATAAAGGCTAGATGATAATTTACCTTCACCATAATGAGAATTGAATGTTCCTTGTATCTTCAACATTCTTTCCTCTTTTATTCTAGTCATGAAAACGATGATGTTTGATGATTTTCTTATCTCAAATTTTCCATAAAACATATGAATGGAGTGTCCTTAATGGAAAACTTGAAAAAGTGACAACAAGTCTCTCCATAACTCTAGAAGGTAGAGTACATCATGTATAAGAAATTCAAGAAGACTAGGTAGTTTAATCCATATGGTGCAAAGTCTCGATGGCTTAACAACATATATAACTCCATCTACAATATCACTAAATTCTTCAAAGAAGACTTTCTAGAAGGTCATGTAGTAGGTTGCAACTGTATCAAGTAGTCATGCATATTTCAAAGAAGCAAATGAAGTATGAAATATAATTTCACGTACTCCAATATTTCAATGGGAAATAATATAATAAGAAGGTTCAAGTGCTTTACCTTTTATTAGATCTGGTCTTTTATGTTTTTCTTCTTTATATTCTTGGTTGATTCTTTCCCAATGGATTTTTCATGTGGATGCATCATGTCCATATCTATTAAAAAAATACAATGGGCATAGTATTTTCCCATTTGATGGTATTTACCTCCTGCCTCTATTGTTATTCCTTCCATGCCCTCTTCTACCACCTCTTCCTCTAGAAGAATATTGCGATTGATTCTTCTCTTTCCATGGAAGGCACATAGACCCCTTAGGGGATTGAGAAGCTATATTCCTCTTCCCAAATGCTTTTTCTCATCCTACCAACATCTCCACAAGAGTACCAAAAGTAATTTCCTTGAGTTGGTCACTAGCATGTAAGGATTCATGATAATGATAATATGTAGGATATAGGGCCTTCAAAAATGTTGTGAGAGGGATTTTGATTTTTAATTCTGGTGGCTTCTAGATCATGCTTGATAATGTTAATCTCTAAAGCTAAGGCGAGGTGGTTATAATCCTTCAACCCCAAGTTAAAGAGATTGATCATCAACTTAACTACTTCCGATTATGAGTGTGTCATATAAACATTTCAACTTATTTAAAGCATCATAATCATTTTTAATTGGAATAATATGATGACTCACCTATTCACTTACAAAAGAAACAATCAAGGAATGGTCCTTGTTATCCTTGTTCTCCCATATGGTGAGCTCTTTATTTTTTGTAGACTTATAAGGTGCCTTGTGTCCTTATCCTTCATTAAGACATTTTCATAATTCATTCAACATAAGAGTGTGCCAGATCTGTTTGGTCCATTTGTGGTTATTCTCCATGCGAGTGAGTTCTAAACTAGCTATAAGAATGAGTGAATATATTTTTTTAAACAAATACATGTTAATAAATCTCGTGGAATGACAATGGTAATTGACGCAAACAAAGAGAGGCTTTTATTCTGACATAAAAGGCTATTTAAAGATAAAGATGTTGATAGATCATAACTAAAAATAGAAAGTTAGCTGGAAAATTTCCCAAACACAAACGTACCTATAGCTCCTCTTGCAAGATACTTCTAAAGTCACTCCTCACATTCTTTTTTCAACATAAATTGATATAGTTTTCCACTAATATACCTTTTACAAAAAATAATTATCATCTATGACCCTTGTTAATGATAAGAAACGAAATCAAAATTATGTTAATAGGTTCTAGTCATGAATAACAATCATAAATGAATAGTTTCAATGACTGATGTTGTTTTGAAAACACCCTGCCAAATTTAAATGGCCACATGATTAATAGCAGCATGGGAAAGCTCTTGGAAGAAATGAAAATACTTTACAACTATAACTCCAAATATAATGCACAGTCTTGAACTGTCATTCGAAATTGATTCGTTGGAATCAAGAAATTACCTTCAATGCCAAGGGGATGGGCTAATTTGAGTGCATTAGGAAAAATAGTAATTGCAGAAGAAATTTATGTAGTTCTACTATTCTTTGACATCCAACACCATTTTAAATTCCATTTTTAAATTCCTACCAAAATAATTAAAAAAAAAAATTGACTTGAAAAGGAAGAATAACCTATAATTATTCTTTAAATATGTCCACAAATTGGTAGCTAAAGAGTGAAATAAATATAATTTTAGTAGAAGAGGATATGCTTCAACATGATCATGAACTTGATTCCAAGGTACTTTAGGAGAATTGACGTAGTTGTGGCTCGAAGGGAACACAGGAACATAGAGAAACGAGAAAATATTTGATGTTACAAATGTACATGAGCTTGAGCTAGGGTTATTTGTCTCATCACACATATATAAAGGGTTGGACTAATAGGTCTCGTTCAACACTAGAGAAGGAAATTAAACATGGAGAAATGCTCAGCTGTATGAAATAAATGATAGATTTGATATGCTAGAGGAGTTACTGAGGAATGCTACAGTTATAGGAAGAGTTACAGAGTGAGGGTTAGATGAGTATAAAGCCAGTTGTAAAAGTTCTTAACACCACTAAAAACCTTAGCTTGATAACACCCAAACCTTTTATTGAAATTTTCTTAGGGAACAACAACTCTGATAACATAAAGAAACCCCGACAATGTTACTGAGAATATGTGGCAACCACATTGGGAGGAAAATCATAGGAAGAGAAACACCTAAAATGGAGACCTTTGACTCTCATAACATGCCAGACCAAGGAATCAAATATTGGACTACCAATTTGAATTTTCAATAATCTGAACATCATTACATCCATCACAGTGGTGATATTTGGGATTTCAATTCCAAGGTCTATTCAAATTACTCTATTTTATTTATTTATGTAAAGACTAATTTCATACATTTTCATTTTTAGTATTATACTTATTTCAATCATGTTCATAACAAAATATAAAAATTTAAACTTATTCTTGTACCTAGTTTTCTTGGTTGATGTTAAAACAACGCCGCTCCGTGACCTAATACGTATCATGTGCTTCCGCTACCAAAGTGAAAAATTCCTCCCTGCCTGTTTGGGATCATCCTCTCTAACTCCTAGACCTAGAAGACTTCGAGATCGATGTCTTCTATCCTCCATGCCAACAACTCCAAGAAAAATACCCAAGTCTCTTTGGTCTACAATTGAATCCTGAGCCCCAAGGCTTGTCTCTCCTATCTTGCCAAGTGACAATGTATCTTCCCCTCATAATTTCTCTATTTTCCCTTTCCCAAAAAGAATCCCCTTCTTCACCCATCATATTTTGTTATAAAGGGAAGGTTTCTTCCATCCAAAGAAACCTCGTGATCGCTTATCACGATAAAATATATTTATTATTATTTGAGTCATTTCCTGTCACTTATTTTGAGTATGCACATTAAATGGACCCTTAGTCTTTACTTTAGTCGCTCATTTATCCTTTGGAATAAATATTAAATGGTTTTCTAACTATTACTTGAGATGGCCACTGAAGTCTTGTCCCTAAGATTATTAATAAAAAAATCAATCCTCTCGAATTGTAATAATAATTTATTACTTTTATTCAATTTTATTAATAAATCTTAACCTAATATATTTTATTCAATGATTAGTTATTAATTAATATTTTTAATAATCAATTCATTTATCCTACACTAATAAATTAAAAAAAATAATTGGTTAATAATGTTGAAAAAGGAATTGAAATAAATTTTAAAAATAATTTTTTTATATCTATTATTATTTTAATTTTATAAATAAATTACAATATAGCTATCAAAACATTAAAATTAATATTTTAAATATTAAATAAATCAATAATAAATATTTATTTTAAAATTTTATATATATATAGATAAAAAATCTTAATATATTATTTTTACTTATTCATAAGAGTTAATATATATTATTTTATATCCACCTAATCACCACTCCTGTTCAGATAATGGTTGAAGTTGTTTAAATATTTTAATACGAAAAATTTTTCCATATATATTTTATTTTCTAAATAAATTAAAACAACAATTATGATCATATTAAAATTAAGAGTTTTATTTAATATTTTTATTTTTATATTAAATAAGTGAACAATTCATCTTGAATGTTTGGAAAAAACTATCGCACTGCTTACTGAAGGAGCTGCGTAACCCTAGGTAGCAAACGCAACAAGAAGCACATAGCAACACACAACCGCCCCTCAATGGCTTCTTGCTACTGGGGACTGAGCACCATGGATGCATCAGAGGATGGAGAGCCTCTCTCATATCAATAATAAGAAAATGAAGGAACAACAAAAGCTTTCACCTCTCTCATTTCTGCAATGGGCCCGATAAAGAACAAACCATTAGTCACTATGTTTGTTAAAATATTAAAAGACATTCCCTAAATCTCAATCCCTCTGGTGGATCGTGGATTAATGGGGAATTTCACTCAGTTATGTCCATCGCCCAAAACTGTGCAAAAATGGGTAGAAAGGAACTGGACGACATAAATAGATGGGAAAATCTCAACTAGGTTTTGTGGAAGAGGTTACTACACCTTTCACTTTGAAACAAAGGAGGATCAGGATCTGATATTTAGGAATGGACCTTATTTTATAGATACAAGGGGATTGTATCCAAATAGATGGACGCCATATTTCAATCCAGAAATGGATGTACCCTATGTCGTCCTCCTTTGGGTCTGACTGCCACACCTTCTCCTTCATTGTTGGGGGGATGATTCGGTCAAAGCCATAGGAAATTCAGTTGGGAAATATATAGACAAGTGAGAGCCAAAGGAAAATATGCATGCATGCGCCAGAATCTGTGTAGAAGTGGATCTTTGGAAAGGGCTACCAGAAGCCATCAAAATCAAAGTGGACTAATGGATGCACAAACAACAGCTGGATTATGAACAAATCCCCTTCAAATGCAAGGTATGTCATGAATATGGTCATTTTGTAAATAGATGTACAAAAAAGAAAAAGAAAAAGAAAAAGAAAAGAGTGAAGATGTGGAAAACAAATGGAAACAGGTTAAAAGAAAGAATACAGTTCACAAACAACCAAATCAATATTCCTAGCAGCCCTCCACATCCTCTAATCTCCACCCTCCATCACCAAAAGAAGATAATAATCCTCTTGCTAACCTTAATCCTTTTGAGCTTCTAGATCCTTCAGCCCCCCCATCCCCTGGACCAAGATCGAGATCCAGGTCCAGATCCCCACAACATCCCCCAACCTTCTTTCATCACCTTTGGTATCAAACACCCATACCTCCCCCAGTAGACAAAATCCTAACTAGAAAGCAACCAAAGGAAGCATCCCCAAATGTAGAATATATAAAAAAAAAATCAGGAAGAAAGACAAAGAAATAACTCAGGGATGAAGCAGCAGCAAAGGAAATGGCATTAGGAATGCAACAACCTATGGAAACCTTCTTAGGAAGGAGTACAGGAAACAACAAAAAAAGCCAGCAAAGAGGGAAAGGAGCCATGTACCACCCAACAAGTAAATAATGATAGTGGTCTCCTGGAATTGCAAAGGAATGGGATCATCCGTCAAAGAAAATGCCACAAGAGACATTCTAGCAAAAGAAAACCCATACATCCTTATGATTCAAGAGACAAAAATAAACAACCAAGAAACTGATTAAAAAAAAATTCAAAAATTATGAACGGGAAGTAAACAGGCAATAGGAGTGTCACGAGGTATTTGCACAATATGTAAAAAAGAAACCTGGGAATTAATAGAATACAAAAAAGATCATCACTAGATCCAAATGCATCTAATGCACGTCAATACAAAAGAGAAGTACAATTTCATAAATATATACGCCCCAAATCACTACAAGGAAGAAGAGAAATGTTGGGCCACCATAAAAGAAGGACTAAAAGAAATGCAAGCTGGGAAAATAATACTAGGAGGAGATTTAATTTTGGTAAGAAGTATAGAAAAAAAGTTTGGAGGAACATACCATACAAACCCATCCAAGGATATTCTAGAAGAAATAATGGAACAACACAGTTTAATAGACATCCCGCCAAGCAACGGGAAATACACCTGGAGCAATAAAAGAGTGGGAAAAAGCAACATAAAAGAAAGGTTGGATAGAATTTTGATACAAGAAAACATAGCAGCAGTGTACAACTCCATAAAATGAAAACTTTTACGCACAACAACATCTGACCACAAACCAGTGACAATAGTCATGGATAAAATTGGAAACTAGGGACTGCTTCCATTTAGATACAACTCAATTTGGGACAACTACATAGAAATCAACAAATTAGTCAAGGAAGCATGGGAGCCAAGAGTAATAAGATCACCATGGTACATTCGAGAAACAAAATTAAAATATGCAAGAACCAAGTTAAAGGAATGGGCAAGAGGAAATGAAAAAAAAAAAGAGAGAGATTTATAGTAGAAAATGGATAGCATGCAAATTGAAAAAGAAAGAAAAGAAGAAGGCAAACAAGATTATCTAAGATAAAAGGAAATCTTTTGGGAAATATATAGGGAAAATAGGAAAGAAGAAGAGGCAAGATTGAAATCCAGAAGTTTGTGGCTCAAGGCAAGGGACAAAAACACATCATTTTTCCACAACACAATGAAGTAAAAATAGCAAGAAACCTAATAGAAAAAATACAAGTCGACAACCAAGAGGTCAAAGGTGCGGAGTAACTAAAAAAAGTAGCCTATCAGCATTTTAAAAACTTACTTTCAGCCAATGAAGAAATGGTTGAAAGTGAAGATTTCTTAAAGCACACAAAAAAAAAGAAATTAAAAAATATCAAAATGTAGCAATGTGCAAGGATCCCACAAAAGAAGAGGTAGTGGCGGCCATATGGAGCCTGCATCCGAACAAAGTGCCATGGCCAGATGGTTTCACAATAGGATTCTACAAATTTCATTGGTATAGCATTAGAAAGGATTTCTTAAGAATGGTGAAGAATGTATTCAAAAAAAAAAAAGGAGGCAACACAAAATCCTCCTATCTTGCTCTAATCCCAAAGGAAGCACACCCCTAAGCTCCCAATAGGTTTCACCCTATATCTCTTTGCAATTCATCTTATAAGGTAATAACAAAAATAATTGTAAATAGAATTAAGGAAGTGATTCCAATAATCATATTTGAAAATCAAGGAGGATTCTTGCCCAACAGGGAAATCATAGATAATGTAATTATTGTACAGGAAGTTGTACACTAGTATTCTAAGGCAAGAAAAAGGCATCATAATCAAACTAGATATGGAAAATGGATTTGACAGGGTTAGCCATCCATATCTAATGGTTGTACTTCAAAAACTTGGGTTCTCAAAAGAAATAATGGAAGTCATATAGGAATGCATTTCTACTCCATGGATTGCCCCCCTCATAAATCGAAAGCCGAGTGACTTCTTTCAAAGCACAAGAGGCCTTAGGCAAGGTTGTCCTCTCTCTCCCTTCCTATATATTATAATGGAAAAAACATTAATAAGGGCTCTAGAAAAACAAAGAAAGGAAATAAATATCACAGGAATCAAAATAATAAAAGAAGTAAAAACAATAAATCACTCACTCTTTGCTAATGGCACATTGCTGCTAGAAGGGGCATCAACAATAATAGCAAGGAGGTTCAAAAAAGTTCTGGATGATTTTTTACATGTTTCAGGTGGACTATTAAAAAATACAAAATGTAGGATATATGGATGGAATACCCCTGCCAGAACTATGCAAGAATTCACAAATCTTAGACATCCCTATACAGGAAAAATGGACACATTTCTTTTACCCAGGACTTCCAATATCAAAAGAGAACATGAAGACAGAAAAAGGACTAAACAAATTTAAAAAATGAAAAAAAAAATAAAAGGCAAGGGTATGATGTGGCTAAATATGGAAGGAAGGGCAATACTAATCAGAGCACTCCTTGCAGCACTACCTATCTACCAATATTAAATAATCATGGCCCCAACAAGTGCCCACAAACAATTGGACTTAATGTTAAGAAGCTTTTTGTGGTAGGGGGGAAGCAAGAAAACAAAAAGTTTAGCTTAGTCAGGTGGGAGCAAGTAGTACTACCTTATGAACAAGGAGGCCTATCAATACAGATACCTGGGCTCATGAATGCAACACTGGGAATGAAAATAATATGGAGACTAATTACAAGAAAAGAGAGTTGGTGGAAAAGAATATTATATCAAAATACATGGATGATACCAGGAAAAGACTAATTAATGGAAATATCCAAATCAGACAATGCACCCAAGTATGGAAGCTGGTTAAAAAAAAAAATCCATTAATGAGTAGATACATCTCTAAAATTCCATGCAATGGAAAAACAATTTCATTTTGGGAGGACAGAATCATGGGAAAAGAACCACTACAGACTCATCCAGAAATTTAAGACATAAAAGAGTGGATGAAAGGTAAAGGTTTCAATACTTTACACTCAATCTCTCAATGGAACCAAAAGGAGTTGGAAGACTGGAAAATATCAGCAATTCTAGCAGATCTAGAAGGGCAATGGAGCAAAATCAGGCAGCTCCTAAAAGGGGCAGCGCCAATCCACCATGATGAGGAAGATGGTTATCTCTAGGACCCAAGCGGTGGACATTACACAGTTAGCACTGGATATAAAATCCTTGAAGAACAACCAAATCAACAAGACTAGGATTCTTGGAAAATAGCATGGAAATTAGAAAGTATGTCTAAGGTCAAAATGTTCATTTGGACTCTTTTAAAAGGGATAATATTGACTAGTGAAAACTTAAAAAAAAAGCTTTCAAGGCCCAACACAATGCCCATTATACATGCAGGCTAAAGAAAATATACCACATTTATTCCAAGAATGCAATTTTGCCAAAGAATGTTGGCAGCAACTGATGAGTCCATTGGAAATAAGAACAAATTTTGAAAAGCCCTTACTAGATCTTCTTTAGACCTTTGAGAAGGCCTACCCATACACAACAAAGAAGAAAGTCACAATTTAGAGAATATGGAAGTGCATTCCAGTAGTTCTATGTTGGCAAATTTGGTTGACACGAAACAAGTGCATTTTCAAAAATCAAATTCCAAGGATAGGGAAGACCCTCTCAAAAATGTGGGAATTAACCTTTGAAATCCTCAACGTCAAAGAAACATCACCAACAGATTATAACACTCTTCAACAAGAAGAGCGAGATTAACTCAACAAAGCCATAAAATAATAATGGACAAAAAGGACAGAGGAATATAAACTTAGGAAATATATGGAAAATAAGAATGACTGAAGAGGAATTGACAAACTGGAGGAAAATTTAAAATAGATACTATCTATACTTTGATGGGGCCTCCAAGCATAATTCGGGAAAGACAGAGGCAGGGGGAATAATCCTCAATTCTGATGGGAAACAATATATCACATATGAATGGGGATTGCGACAAATCTCAAATAATAAGGCAGAAGCATACATCTTGTTGATGGAGACACGAATAATAATAAAAAAGAGAAATTTAAAATCCTATAATAATAGGAGATTCAGCCATAATAATAGAGGCAGTGGCAAGAAAAAAATATCCAAGCATTGAGTTCATGAACAAAATTTTTAAAAGAATCAGGAATAACTTGGAAGGCTTTGGCGATGTAATTTTTAGACATGTCTTCAGAATTCACAATCAACAAGCGGACTATTTTGAAAATCGAGCATTGGAAAGAAATGAAGGGCATGTTCGTGCAAACCAGGAGGAATATCACAACTCTATTCCTTAATAATAAGCAAAAAAATCACAAGTATAAAGCTCACCAAAACCAAGGGAAAAGTCACAATGATAAAAACAATAAATCAAAAAACAATAGTCAAAAAACAACAAAGGACATTTCAATTTAGTAATAGCCAGGAAATCACAAGAATGCAAAGGAAAAATTAGGAAACTTCAGACTCTCGTATGAGCAATAGCAATAAGGATGATTGCAATCTTGGTCATGAGAACTACGTTGCAATCCATCTCATCGAAGGCAGGTCTCGGGTTGCATTAAAGCACTACAAGAATAGAGGGTGCATTCACAAAAAATCGCAACAGCAATCTTAGCGAAGAAATCTTCATTTTCCATGTTAGTATAATGTTACTTTGGTTTCAAAGCCCCTCCTTCTCTTCTCTAATAGCCCACAATGTTCCCTCCGTTCTGTGCACATACTTCATCTTAAGCCTCCACCTTTGTTCTTACCCAACTCACTCACCCCGTATCCCTTCACTCCTTTGTTGTTTATTACTTCATAGAGAGCACTGAGGAACATAGAGAAATGAGAAAATATTTGAATTTTCAAATGGTATCAATGTTAGAGTTGATATTCTAGAGGAGTTACTGATCAATCTTAGAGCTATGGGAAGAGTTACTGAGTGGGGGTTAGATGAGTATAAAGCCACTCGTCAAAGTTCTTAAGACCACTAAAAAGTTTAGCTTGATAACACACAAACCTTTAATCGAAATGTGGTCAGAGAAGGACAACTCTAAGAAACATATAGAAACACCTACAATGTTACTGAGAATGTATGGTGACCATAGTGGAAGTAAAATGACATGTAGAGAAATACCTAGACTAAGTACCTTTTTCTTTGATACCATGTCAGGCCAAGGAAGGATTACCAATTTGAATTTTTAATAATCTGAACATAATTACATACATCATAGTGGTGATATTTGGGATTTTAATTCCAAGGTCCATTCAAATTAATCTATTTTATTTATTTATGTAAATACTAATTTCATATGTTTAGTAGTATATTTATTTCAATCAAGTTCATAACAAAATATACGAATTTAAACTTATTCCCATACCTCGTTTTCCTAGTTGATGTTAATCCTAGAAAAACATCACTCCGTGTCCCAATATCTGTCTTGTGCTCCCACTACAAAAGTGACCAATTCCTCCTTACCTATGTGGGATCAACCTTTCTGACTCCTAGACCTAGAACACTTCGAGATCAAAGTCTTCTAGCCCCCATGCAAAAAACTCCAACAAAAACGCCCAAGTCCCTTAGGTCTATAGTCGAATTGTGAGCCCCAAGGCTTGTCCCACCTTTCCTTCCAACTGACATCGTCTCTTGCCCCAAAATTTCTCTATTTTCCCTTTTCACAAAAGAATCCCCCTCTTCACCCATCATATTTTTTTATAAAGGGAAGATTTTTTCCCTCCCAAGCAACCCTGTGAGCACATATCCCTAAAAAATATATATTTAGTATTATCTGAGTCATTTCATGTACCTTTTTTTGAGTATGCATACCCTTAATATTTAATTTAGTTGCTTGTTTATCCTTTGGATTAAATAGTAAAGGGATTTTTGATTGTTACTTGAGATGATCACTCAAGTCTTGTCTATAAGATTGTTGGCTTGATGGGGCCTGACCCAGGTTCAGAGTGTTTTAACCAAATAAATCCTGAACTACTAGCCATTTCGGCAATAGTTAATAGAGCGTGGTGTGAGGTCTCACTCGAGGTAGTATGGGAGGGTGCTGGAACCAGTTTTCCGCACCCTAGGGATGTCTTGATGAGGTCTGGAATGCTTGCAAACCAATCCTACGTGGTGTGCTACTTCCGGGCCACCGTCTGTTCAGTGCAACTACCTTCGCATGACTAAGATAATGGGAGCGAATGTTCTTTACCCCTTTCGGTGCTTAGTATTATTATAAATCTTGAATTAAGTTAAGTAGGTCCTATACTTTCAGTTATCAATTAACATGAATAGATATGCGTGCAATCATAAATCATAACAGATGCATAAACTAGAATATAGAAATAGATACATGATATTCCAAAATCAACTTATCTTTATTAATGTTTTTTCGAGATACAATTCACTTCCTACCCTGCGCACTCAATTGCAAGGGTCTGCGAACATAGCTGTAGACCCTACTAGGCCTCTACTCTGTGCACTCAGCTGCAGGGGTCCGTAAACATAGTTGTAGAGCCTCTTCTGCTACTACGACCCACGAATCCGACTTACAGACTTAGATTACTTTCAAAAACCCTTACACTTTAGATCTTAACAAAGATATCGTCTACACTTAGAGCCTCGCTCTATTTATACATTCCCATGGTCCGTAGACCATGGGTAGGCCGACACATTCTAGATTAAATTACAATATTTTAGGGTGGACTACCCTTTGACTTGACTCATTAACATCCGCACTCCACGCACTTTGTAACAACCCCGATATAGAAACATGTAATTAATTATATTAATCATGTGATTTATAATCAACACACAATTTATCAACTAACTAACAATAAATTTCAAAAGATATGAGTAGAGACAACTTACTTGTGGCAATGATGTTTCTCACTTATGATTTCAGGGTTGAAGGTTAGTTTAATTATACTAATTGCAACAAAGTATTGAGGATGACTCTCCACCCAACCGTAGGCTCAATTGCACAAAATCTTGCTACAAATGGCCACCCCCGAGTCCTCAATCAGCATACTACTGCCAGGGAATCTTTTGTCTCACAACACTATTCTCCTAAGAGAATGGATGATGGAATCATGGAATGATGGAATGCCTCTCATCTTCCTCACCATCTATTAAATAGAGCAAACATTAGAAGGGGAACCACATGCACACACTCCATGTGTCAACATGCAACTTTACTGCTTTCCTGTTTTATTTTTTTTTGATAACTTATTGATTTTACTACTTTCTTGTTTTTTTTCTAATTTATATTTGTTTTAGAGATTTAGTATTGTTATTTATTATTTTATTATAATTATTTATTTATTTATATTATTTTCTTGTATTTTAATATTATATTATATTATTTATTATTAAGGGACATTACATACTCCTCCACTTTAAGGAACTTCGTCCTGAAATTAAGTTGAATTATTTAACATTTTATTTTGTTCTTTATTACTTCATGTTCACCGACACCCTCTGCCGAACTACTATAACCAGCAGGCATTGAAAGTTTCACAACACCCGGGAAATCCCAAGGAATCTCTGTCCTTTTCCCCACTTTCAGAACCAGGCATAAGCCTCCTCGGTCTATATCCTAGTCCAAGGTTCGCCCCAAGGCTCACGTCTGACTCAAACCTCATCTACCCAAGGCATGCATCCGGTATAGTGCTCAATGTCTTTGGGCATCTTGCAAGGTTGGTGCACTTCCTCCACAACTCACTAAGGTGTACAACCCTAGGCATTGAAGGCCTTACCTCCCTACCAGACTTTGGCATCCTAATATAATACTAGGCACCAAGCCTTCAATATCAGGCACTTGGCCTCCTTAAGATGGTCCCATAGCCCCTCAAGAGCTATCCATCAAGAGCTATACAAGACAAAGGAACCACTGGCATATGTAGTGTTGATTGAATTTGTCCCCAGCCCATATGGTGTTACTTATTCTCCCTCGTGCATATGGGCTCTCACGAGATCATAAAATAAACTAGCCCTCTCGCCCATTTGTGGAGTCCTATCAATCATCACACCTCAACATGCAACCAATGCATTAGCTATACCATCATAGTATCACAAAAAATAATCAACATGTCAAGTCTTACATGTTATCATGAGAACATAACATCATTGTTATAACAAAATTATGCAGGTCATAACTCTACATACAATTACCTTATGCTTCACAACATAATATCCATCCAAAGCTGTAACATCAACATTCAACATTAAATGGCTATCATCACATAGTAAATGAACATGTCAATATACCTCAACATAACATCATAATACCTATGCATATCATAATCATCATAAGCATAAATCATCACTATTGTAACACCTATAAAAACCACATGTTGATATACCTCATATCACAGTAGCATAATCCCTATGCCACATTATGCACATCATATCCATTATGAGTGTACAATGTCATTATCAAAACAAATTAACACCCCATACACATAACATCATTAACCACATGTTATCAAAATATTATACTTCAAAAATAGCTGAAGCCATAACCTCATACATAGTACCATGTTATTAGAGGTTCAAATCTTCCACACTAGCCCATGTCTAATGAAAAGTTTCCTATCTCTATGAAATAAGTCACACAAAAATCTTGACCCAATATTATTTAATATGCCCAATAGTCTCCACAATCCATCTTATTTTTATTTGTCTTAACCTTTCATTATAAACAACCCCTATATAAATATCTCCCTTAAAAAATCTTTTATAGTATATATAAATATATATATATATATATATATATATATATATAAATAATTAACCATTAAAAAAATTTACTGCCAAAATCTTAACTTTAATATTAACATATATCCAGTATCTCAATATTCACCTTCTATTTAAAATGATAATAAAAAAAAATAAAAATAAAAATAAAACCTTTTTATTTTCTTTTTAACATAATTATCACTTTTAAAACAAGCTACAAACACCAAAGTAAAAAATCTATAATATTAAAAATAGCCTCCTAACAATTATCCTCCTGAAAAACAAATTAATAATAAAGATCCATTTATAGCCATCACACATCTTAACCATTCAACAAACACTAAAGCATTTACATAAAATAATTCTTTGGGGTCTAATTTTATTTTAGTATTAAATTTATATAATACATCTTCTTTAATCTTCCCTTTTCATGGTTGTTCAACCACATCAATACATATAAGAGTAAGTACGACATGGACTTTAATTTATCTTCTATTGTATTCGTGTATTCGTGGTCTTTTATATGCTCTCCATAAGATATGTCACACTTAAATATAGTTTTCCCTCACAAGTGAGAAATATTAGCTAATTAATATAATTTATATTAATATTAGTAAATGTTAAAATATTCTCAACATACAAATTCATTGAAATGGAGAATTTAAATAGCCCAAGGATTAAAAATTTTGGTACTTACCGCCCATTAAAGTGTTCAGAACTCATAAATAATGGCAGTTGATGACTCTTGGTAATCCATTGTTTATACACATAATGCTCGGTTGGCTACGAAATATGCTATTTCTATATGAGTTATTTTTATGAATTTTAATTTTAAGAGTTTTTTTAAAAAGTTAACACCAAAAAAATCACTGACTAAATGTTTAAAGATTATCGTATAAATATTACAATTGAATCTATAAATTATGACAAAACAACAATTAAATAGTTATTCACAAAGCATTACATCCTGCAAATGATGTAATATTAAGGCTTTTAGATTGTAACTTATTTAAATATTAGTAAATATTTATTTTTCGCGTTAAACATTATAAATTGCACTGTTGAACTGCTAAATAATAACAATAATGTAAATATATCTAACCTTTAACAGTGAAAAAAATATGTCAATGCACTAATTTATGAAGCAAAGAGAATGGTTTTTACAAATAACTAGAAATAACAATCTTCTCCATATAATAACAAAAGAAAACCAATACTTTTAACCATCAAATAATCATATTCACATATAAATAATTTGAATAGTTTAAATTTATATTAAACCATTTTATTAATCCAAAATATATCAACATATAATAATTTATTAATATAAATAATTTTATATTTAGTATGCCTATTTATAAAATAATGTAAAAAGGTAAACTCAACATGTAAATATATTATAAAAAACACTTTATATATAAAAAAAAATATAAAAACATTAAAAAACTCTTAATCTAAAATTATTTTAATATTTGATTATCTTCAATGAAAATTTAATCACTCGTGTTTTCAGTAGGTTATCTATTCATTTTTATATCTCTATTGTTATTAAAATATATGATTAAAACCAACCTTTTTGACTAACATTTTATCCTTATTTAACATAAGGTTAAGTGAGATAATAACATTTATTTATTTTTTTTAAAACACAAATCTCACTTTAAAATAAAATATATATATCCTTTACTACTTGCTTTAAAAAGAAATATGTGGAGAAATGTTTTTAGATTTTTATTTATTTTATGATTTTATTTTACAACCATGCACTATTTTACAACTCAACTAAAGCTAAAAATTAAATATTATTTTTATATTATTTTACAATTTAGCAAACATCTATTTTATAACTAAACATATATATATATATATTCCTGTAGAAAAATTTCGTAATTTTATTCATATGAAGAAAATTACATTTTCTAGATGCTTAAAGCATATGCATATGAGTTGTTCCTAAAACTGGGAAACAAAAGAATACATAATTAGAAAAGAGAAAAAGGATGATCCAACTGGCCTATGCTTTCCTACCTTCTTCTTCTCCACTCTTCACCAACCTCCAGTGTTGGGAGTCAGAGCAATAATGGAAAGCTGGTTTTCCATTGTATTCATTGGATGTTCTTTGTCAGATTCTGATCCTTCAGAACCATGTGTTCGTTTGATGCCACTTAATTCCAGTTAAGATTCTTGTTGCTATTTCATATTGTATTGCCCCAAGTTAGTCTCCTAGGTATTCTCTTCCTATGTGTTTTCCTGTTCCATTTGTGTGCCTGTAGGTTCTGCCTTCATACGCTCTTCTTCCAGTGGATCGGTATACTGCCAACCTTTGGGATTTTTCTATTGTTTCTTCATCCCTTTAGGCTCCTTCCTAGCCAATGGATAGGCGTATTGGAGGTGACTTGTTTGCAAGCATCTGCAGCATCTAAAAGCTTCATTTTCATTGTCGAGCGATTGTGTCCATAGCGAATTATTGAAATTCAGTGTGATGTGATCTGGCAGCCCCTGACTCAGGTCCACCTCTACGCATATTCTGGCAAATGTGAAAATTCCCCAAATAGCTCTGTCTTCATCTGATTTTAGGAACTTCCCTAAGGAGTTCCCAATGGCTATTAAGACTTTGCGATGCCAAAAATGTAGTGGGAGGTTATGTAGCCTTACCCACACTGGCATTGTTGAAACTACCATGGTATTGGCATTGAAGTCCAGGAATCAAGTGGTGATGAAGAGGCTGGCATTGCCCCAAAACCAAGGCCCTTGATTGATGATGTTTTCTCATCCTTGTTCTTTGTTGAATCTAACTATGAAAAACCCTTTTGGGCATAGGTAAATGTCATAGTTAGATGACCCGTTAGAGAAGCTCCATTGGTCCAATGCATCTCATTTTGGCCAGAAACCATTAAATCTACAGATGGAAGAATTTTGGGCTAAATCTGTGTACAGATCAGTTACCTTCGGCAAGGATATTGTAAGCATTAGAGATTCCGGCTTATGTTCCACGATGTAGGGGGTTGGTAGCTTTGATGTTGGTGCTGGTTTGTTCTGCATTTGTTCCTTCCCTTTGACTGCATCACGAAAGGAGCCTGAAGTTTTATAGTTGGCTCCTTTATATCTGCCTCGCAGTCTCAGATTTAGTATGATAGTTGAATCTTTGATGACGCCATAGTCCTATAGTGTGTGATTGTCCTGTGGATTGTATCCTATATATATATATTAGGTTTTGGTATTTTGTTAGGGTTCCCAGTTTTCTCTGGATCTCCTTTTTCAATTCTTGAATGCTCATCCCCTTGCTCATCTGGAGATAGTAATGTCTTCCTTCTATCGATCTGATAAAGATTTGTCTCAGATCTTCCTCCATACATGGGGGATTGACCTTGTCTAGGCTTCAAACTATTCGATCTGTCTTCTTTGTCTGTCCAAGAGCACCGCAAAGATTGGGATTCTCTCCATGCCTTGTTATCCCTTGTTCAGGCTCACCGAGGTCATCGTCTAGAGGCCCAATACCCTATTTTATGAAGAAGGCCTGGATCTTCTATTGCCTGACAATTTTGGCAAGGAAAGCCCCAACCCTGAGTCCCGTTTTCCCCTTGATGGCCTTAACCCTCTCTAGCTCGAAAATGTACAGAGACACAACAACCCACACGACCCTCAAACTTTCACGGGCTTCCCAATCTTGCTTGACTGCCATTCCTTTGTCATTTTTCTTGTGAATGATAGAGCGATCATCCATTCCTTGTCCCGGTTAAGTTTGTTTGATCTTATCCTTCCAAGACTCAGGTGTCCCTCCTGCAACCTGACTGCCTTAGAGTTTTGTAGTTTCAGATCTTGACTGAAATCCTCCACGACCTCCTTTATAGCCACCATCTAGTGGTTATTGATAGACATTCATAGGGAAAAGACAGTTTTCTGGAGATCAATAGGGTGCGCATCTTTGTGGATGGCCCTAATGAGGCTTGTAGCTGGATATATCTTGCCTTTCTAGTCGCCGGATTAGGTATAATGGCCATTAGATGAGATAACCATGCTTTGGCTAGTTTGTAAGCTTCCAGTTCAGCAACAACGAGGGTTTCCTTAGTTCCAAGGGTCCTTGGTTGGGCCTCTCTGAAGGATTTACGAGCTGGTTTCTGAGATCGTGCCCAGGAGGTCAATCTCGTGAGCGACTACAGTTCTTGCAACAATAAAACTCTTTCATGCACTGCATCGAAACTGTGTATTTGCCATGGCTCTAATAGTCCTTTCAACTCTACAAAAAATTAAATATTATTTATATTTCACTTTACAATTTAGCAGGCGTTAACTTGCACATAGTTTCTCCTTGTAGTTTCTTTCTTTTCTCTAACTCAAGTTATATGAAAAATCTTAGATTGAATCTCATTAGTAGGCATGATTACTTGATCATGTGACTTACCAGGCTAAAAATTGATGAAGCCGCCTGAATCTCTTCCTTGTTTGTTGTATCAACACTACTACTCGAACTTCAAAGAACAAATCTCATATTTTGGTTATGTCTATGGATTTATTGGCCAAAGAAAGGCTTAAAAAGCATAGGATGTTAAAAGTGTGCTATGATGATTCTGACCCAACGACAGGCAATTTCCAACCTCTGTAGAGATCGGGGTTCAAATCCCAACAAGCTCAATGCGTGTCTAGGTTTGAATAATTCTAATTACGTACTAGAAGGCATCAACCCTCATGAGATACTCGGCTCTTGCTTTCATTACCAGAACCTATTAAAAAGGCACCCATTTTATTTCTTTTACCATGAAATTAGTAGCCTAAAAATAAAAAATATTTTATTTTATTCAAAATAATCATATTTAATGAACATGAAATTTTTTGGACTAGTTTTTAAACTAGCTATGAAAACATAGAGACAAATCTAATACTAACTCTAACTTATTTTAAAAATATCTATTTATAAATCTATTTGGCTAAGCGTTGTCGAGCTCTAAATTATTTTGAAGATTTTGACCAGATAAATCAGTCATATAGTGACACGATATTTAATCATAAGCATGAACTGAGTGAGGGCTTTGAACAAATATTTTTAGTTAGAGCCACGCCCATTATTGGATATTTAACTCTAGTTATTAATTATTCTGAGTTCTTTTAAGAGGATATTTGAGTAATGAAATTGTAAAAAGAACGTCCACTATTGAGTGAAATTTATGAGGGTTTTAACTTTTGTTTGTTTTCTTTCATTAAATAATTTAGATCGAAGTTTTCTACATTAAAATGTCTATAGGCCTTAAGAGTTGAACATAGGCTCTGATACCATATGTAAAAACCCCGAAATAAAAACATGTAATTAATTAGATTAATCATGTGATTTATAATCAACACGAAATTTATCAACTAATTATCATTAAATTTCAAAAGATATGAATAGAGACAACTTACCTGTGGTGATGATGTTTCTCAGTTATGATTTCAGGGTTGAATGCTAGTTGAATTCTGCTAATTGCAACAAAGACTTGGGGATGACTCTCCACCTAGTTGCAGGCTCAATTGCACAAAATCTTGCAACCACTGGCCACCCCCGATCCCTCAATCAATGTACCACTACCAGGGAATCCTTTGTCTCACAACACTATTCTCCGAAGAGAATGGATGATGGAATCATTGAATGATGGAATGCCTCTCATCTTCCTCACCATCTATTAAATAAAGCAAACATTGGAAGGGGAACCACATGCACATAGTCCATGTGTCAACATGCAACTTTACTGCTTTCTTGTTTTATTTCTTTTGTTTTTGCTTTTTGATTGCTTTACTGATTTTTACTTCTTTCTTGTTTTATTTTTATTTTTATTTATTTAGAGTATTGTTATTATATTTATTTAAGATTTTTAATTTATTGTTTATTATTTATTTTCTTGTATTTAAATATTATATTATATTATTTATTATTTATTATTAAGGGAAATTATACACTTTGCGGAGCTTTTACAATACCATTACCCAAAATTGTGGGCTTTAGGCCCCAAAACCATTACGCAGGGGATCCGCTACCCAACAGGTCCCCAACACAAACATCATGACTCCTCTCGAGTCACTTGGTGGGTGCGGTGATCTTTGCATGAATTTCATCTGGCAATCTCTGTGCTTCGCTTGCATCTGCCACACATTCCTCCGCTATCTATTATACCCATTGTGCATGTAGCTCCAATGTTTCATTGTCAGGTGCAAGTACTTTCTTGATTGCATATACACCCTACACGTGTGCCAGCTTTGCCTCAATCTTGGCGGTGATCGTGAATGCTTCCTCAAGCCAAGGCTGAATAAGTTCTTTAAGCACTGCTTATTTTTGACACGCAATGTCCACTTGGGCCATTAGAGCTTGGGCCTCCCTCATTTTGGTCAGCCGCTAAGTAAGGGTGACCGTCTATGCAGTCCCGTGGACATTGTCATAAGCCTACTATAGCTCCTGCGCTTCTGTCTCTAATCGTTGGAGCGTTGGGTCTTCTTATAGTGAAGTGAGGGTGACAAATGATTGATCTAGCAAGCCAGTGCAATCTTGGATGGCACGCTCTATTGCTTCCAGCCTTGCTTGAATGGCATGGTGTCACTGCTCTCGGACCTCTAGTGGTGTAGTGGGTTGTGCCTTGAGCCTCATTTTGCGATCTGCAAGCTGAGTACCAACTGGATCCTCGTTGCTTCCTCCCGCACCTCACATAATCCACCTGCCAACTTGTGGATCTATAGGCCTACTGGTAAGTCTGATGCGATCTCGAGCTCAGAGGAGCGGTGACATGTTTCCTCGATTATTTGCTCCAATTGTCGATTTTTTGCTACTAATTAATCATGTTGGAGGCACAACTTCTCAATGTTGATTCATTATTCACAGAGCATTTGTACCGCATGTCCTTCCCTTGCGCAGAGCCCTATCACTGCTCCATCTTGTAGCTAGTATAAGATTTCTTGTGGGAGGGAAGCAAACTTTCGTCCAAGTCTGTTGAGCCGACTTACTGTGGCTCTGTCCTTCGCATGGTCTGCTATTAGTGCCCCTACTAGTAGTGCGATAGTATTAGCCATTTTGGCCCACATCAACTGCTCAGTTACTTACGTACCCCTAGCCTCGTAGGTAGCTACCATTCTTGAATATGGGGGGCATGCCTAAAGTTCCTACAGTTGTGTCCTGAGTGCCCCCAACATAGTTTGCTGCTCCGTCATTACATCTTCGAGTGCCTCGCTTACTTCGTGAACTGTATAATCGATGTCGCATAGGTCACCCTCAGTCAGTGTGATAAGCTAACCATCCAACTTGGATACCTTGGTCTTCTTCTACAGTCCTGTTTGTTTTGTCACATGCGGCCATTTTAAGGGTGTAGAGGTAGTAATCGGGTCTGCACCTTTCATCATCTCATCCATTCTTGGCCCTGTGGTCATGTTCAGGCCCCTTTCTTCTTCTATTGGAGTAGCCACTCCTGTTGCTTTCTTTTCTACGACAGCCATCATTTCCTCCCAAGACGCTCAGACTTCCTCAGAAAGCTAGTCATTCCACTTTCGTTGTGCTAGAAACTTGGTGGCAACCTTTTGTCTTTGAATTTTTGAATTTTTGAGGCATCAATAATGTCATGTTCTCTCTCTTTCCATACTACCACCATTTAGACTTGTTTCCTGCACCCACAAGGACAAAATTGCATTCATTAGAACATTAGATAAATGCTAATCCAAGAAAAATTCGTTTTGAACAAGCAAAATCATGGGAAAAATTGGGTCGCGCAGTTAGCACGACTGTTCTTAAAACAGTCGTGCTAATGGCGCAGCTCCCTTGGGTTTTTTACCCCATTAGCGCGGGTCCGTGCTGGATACCCGTGCCAATGGGGCGAAGCCCTAATTTTGCAATTTCCCCTTGCTGGGGCCCAATCAAGAACTAAATGAATTAGAAATGGTATGAAAATGGAGCTAAGGGAAGTTCCTCTCGCCTAGAACAGACGAGGTCGCGAATGGTTGCCTGGATTGGTCGCAATCGCCGCTTGAAGTTCGCCTCCCAAATGGACTCTTTTCACTCTTTAAGAGGTAAAATGATAAAAGTAATTTTAAGTTTACATTTTCACCCTATTTATAAGCTTTTTAACTCACTTTTGGTTTAAGAAGGTTATTTTTGAGTATTTTAATGTACTTTTGGTTGAAAATGGGTTTTACGTTTACTTCTTGTGCAGCGACAGGTCTCTTGCGCAGCTTCAACGGTGAAACGAGTTGTATTTTATACTTTTTCGGACTCAGTAAATACACGAAAAAGTCAATATGGAGTCATCTTTTAGCTCTTTTCTAACTCGCTAAACGTGAAAAGATTGTTGAGTTATTCCTCTTGACTCGTTAAAAGTAAATAAGAGGCGGTCGTTTTTAAACTCTTTTTCCCGACCGTATAAAGCATGAAAAGATTGTCAGACCCTTGTCATTTCAAGTTCGTTAATGGAAATGAAACAACGTGATATAAATCTCTTTTTTACTTTTTTGGATCGATTTCACAACTTACGAAAAGTACTCCTCGGTCGTAATTATCGGGCGGTTCTTTCGAGCATATTTTTATACCTTTTCGGGCTCGAGAGGCACAACTCTATGAAAAAGGACACCCCTGGAGTTTTCTTTTTGCTGTCTTTTCAAACTCTCTAAACATGAAAAGACGCCGAGTTCTTCCTCTGTCAGACTCGTTAAAACTTAAATGACATCAGATTCCGTCGAAATGATGCCCTTCAAGCATATGTTATCCCTGTCAAGCTTGTCATCCAAAAATAACCGGGGTACTCACCAAAAATGGTGGGGGAAGTAAAGGAATCATAATCGTTGTCATCGACAGTATGTCGCTCTTGAACATGGCACTGTTTGCATTCATGTCTGGGTGGGGACATCTCATCTCGTTCAACATTTTCCCCCATGGGTTTGGGTTATCCTATTTTACCATTTATCTGCTCATCGTCTTGTCATCATGACCATTGATCATTTGACCTCAAATACTGCCAAATCCATCATTGTGCCGCCGATATGTTCAAGAGAAGTTGGCCTCTGCAAGAATACTCAACCTCCCTCCAATATCTCACTCAAAACATATTGTCTCTTTCCGTCTCCTATTGATGATGTGGGAAACATTATGGCCCACCTTCGATCAAGATCACTTCCTGTCGACTTCAGCTCATTATCCAGGAAGGTGACCTAGAGACTCCCTTCAGGTACCTTGGAGCCTACATGCCTCAATGGCAGGTTCTTCGTTTGTCGACGCGAGGTTTTCATCATTGGCCTTCCGATCGGATGATTCTTATGGGTGTTCGGACACCAGCTCATTGATTCGCACGTCGTGGATTGTACCTATAGTACCTTGAGGACCATCGTCATTATTGGTGGCACCTCTCACATCTGTTAACAGTTTTCATCATTCACTGGTAATCAGACGATGTTCATGCATGTTTGACTTCGACTCCTATATTCACATGCTTGAACTTGTACTGTGTTCGGATCGAGTTGGAGCACAAGACCTCGGATTGTGCATATTTACATCCGGGTTGCATTTTGTGGATTTTTGTAATCATTACATGACTCATTCATTGGATGGTTGTGACCATACCTGAGTCCATTCATAGATCCTCATCGGATGGCTGCGTCCATGCCTGGGATCCAGTTTTATACTCTGTTACGGATGGTTGCGCCCATACCACATATATATCATGTACTTGAGATATCAGTTGTACTTATTTTCACAGGTTCTCCGGCGGCAGTGTTTCAGTCACACATGTTCTTGTAAAGCATTCACCCCTCTCTCTCTCGGGCCTCATGCTTTAGGGGGCATCTGTTACACAGTAATTTGTCACCGTTTGTCACCATCCCTGTTACCCCTCTCCTGCATCTTGGAGGACCCATTTCGGGACTTGTGAGAAGTGACAAGACTTGAAACCACTTGCCTTATTTACCTCTAAACATGAGCTTCATATGCCCTTAAGACATCTCCTGCTCATTGCCCCTAAAAATAGCCCTTTTTTCATTAGCGCTGGTGCCCTGTGTTATGCCCGTGCCAATGGGGAAAATCCTAAAGGAAGGGTGCGCCATTGGCTCTCTGTCCTAGAGTTGCAATCGCGCCAACCACCTTGGGCAAAGTTTTTAACCACTCAAACCTCCGAAGGTTCTGTCCACCTCATTCACCAAACTGATTCCAAATTGAGTGAGGATGGTTTGGCTTCGAATCTCCCTGGATGGAAAGTTGTTTGCCACCATTCCATGGAAGTTTCCAAGTGATGAAGCCAAATCCATGATTGTGGGGGATTGGCCTTATCTCTTCCTTTTTCTCTATAAAAGCTTTTTCTCATGGCTTGAGCAAGCTAGTTCTGGTTCTAATAGCTTTGACTCTTGTGGCAATACTTGTGCTGAAAGGAAGACATCAAAAGGTTGGAGTTGCAAGAAGCCTTCTTTGTATCCATAAGGCTTTCCCTAAGTAAGGAGGCTTTGTCACTAAAGAGAGAGAGAGCTTGTCCCTCACCCCTTCAAGCTTCTGCAAGACTTGTGTAGCTAAGCACCCAGCCAAAGGAGGACTTGACGTCAGGACGCTGGTTACATTCTCCTTTGTTGAATTATAAATAATAGATGACTATCATTATGGTTCCATTCTCGTTGTACTTGTGATGGTTGATGTTGAATTATATCCTTCCTGACTGATGTATAATTGCATATATTAGATTTCACGCTTGTGTCTGTGTTTGTTCTCTTTGTGTGCAGGTGTCCATTCACGTGGATAGTGGAGGATCGTGACCGGCCAAGGCAAAGGAACGCGAGCGCCATCTCTTATACGAACTAAAGCGTTGGATCTCAAGTAGGTCTTCATCACCTACTCTTTATTTGCAATTAGGAACTTGCGTGATAGCATTGTTTGATTGTTGCTAGACCCGTTCTGGGCTAGTAGGGATTGCCTCTATCCATAGAGGGGATTTACCTCTCCAACAGGCGTAACATGCACTCATGGGTGAAACTGTGCCTAGACAAGTTAAATATCCATCCCAGCAGCTGACACAAAGAAGAAAGGGTGAATAGTGTTCTTGATTACATGCAAAGGGTTCAACAGCATGCATGTCATTGAGTGCATGAATGCAATCCAACTCATTCAACACACTCACCAAGGAGAAGACAAGAAGCAAGTCCAACCGAGGCTGAACATGTACTTCGACAAGTTGATGCGCATGACCACTAGCACACACTTGAAGATCAACAAAAACACTATGCATCAGTGTGTTGTCAGTTCAACCATACCCAAGAAGACCATGTGCATGTCAGCAGACGAGTTGGATGAAGGGGTCGAACCAATGCACCGGTTGCAATGGAGGAAAGAGTTCACTTCAACAAGATTTCACCATGAGGTGCATGCACACCATCACAGACGACCAAGCTTGGAATCAACTCACCCCCTTCACCATCACAAACATTTCAAAGAGTTGGTCTCATCATAGCAGACCGAGTATCAGTGATGTCTTTCAAGGCTTGCTCAAGCCATGTTGTCTCACATGAGTACATGTGCATTGTAATGTTGAGTCATGTCAAGTGTTACACAGTAATTTGTCACTGTCTCCCTGTCAGTCTTCCTGCTGTGTCATGGGACCAAATTAATCATGCTCATGCTCTCTAATGTTACCAAATGACCCACTTTGCCAAAGTTCTTCTATCATCGCGACTGTTGTAAAAATAAACGAGCTGATGAGCGCTCCAAAACAGACCTAATGTGCTACCAGCGCGGAAGTACACGTGATTCCCGCGCTGATCAGATTTCATGTGACAGCGTGTCCATTACTTATATCTGATCATGCTGATATGACTTTCTTTGTTATTCAACAGCGATGTTAGCGCTCCAGTGCAGTTATTTGCCCACGATGATCCAGTCTGGGCGAGTTTGTTCTAACAGCCGACCTTCTAGATGACTCCAGACCTGGTTGTTGGCCTTGTAAATGTCGCCCTCCCTTCTCTGGCATGTTTGTTTCGTCATTTGATCCACCTTCCTTGGAGATAAGTTCATCCTCCCACCATTCATGGAGACTCCTCCTATTTAAGCCTCCACCATTGCCATGAGCAGTTAGTTTGGAATTCATGGTGTTTGGAGTGTTGCTGATAGTGTGTGAGCTTGATAGGTAGCTGGTGTGACAAGTGTGGGATTGCTAAGAGTGCTTAAGAAGGTTGTGAAGTGTTTCCATCTTGTGTAAACTTGTGGTGAGAGAGAGTTTTCTTGGGATATCTACCTCAAGGGTGAATGCTTGGGACTTGCTGGCTAGACCCAACAAAGGAGGATTTGACGTCAGAACTTGGTTGTATCCTTTTGTTTTATCAATAATAATAGACGACTATCATTATGGTTCCACTCATGTGTCTTTATATGATGTTTGAGTTGTATCCTTTTGACTGATACATAGTTGCATTTCCTGGATTTTATGCTTGCATTGTCTTGTTCTTTGCATGTGCAGGTGTCTATTCACGGAGATCGTGAGGATTGTGACCAGCTGAAGCGAAAGACGGAAGCGACGACCTTCTACGAATATAAGCGTTGGATTCGAGGTAGGCTCTCATCTTGGCCTTTATTTTGCAATTAGGAACCTGCGTGTTAGCGTTGTTTGATTGTTGCTAGACCTCAGTTAGGCTAGTGGGATCGCATTTATCCGCAGAGGGGATTTACCTACAAAACAATTTGGCGACTCCGTTGGGGACTTTTACCTTGTTGTTTGATTTGTAAAATTTAGACGAAGCCTAAAGCACGGCCAAGTAGCCTTCGAAACGCTAGTGCTCTGCATTAGCGAAGTAGATCAAAGCCACTTCAGTCGATCTCCGGTTTGGTTTACGAACTGAACGGCTTGGAGCTAGCTTTTGTCCTTTTCTTGTTCATTTTTTCCTTGAGTTTGATTTTTGCTCTCTTTTCAAAGTTTGGGGATTAGTTCTCTATTTTTTGGGTTTGGTGGTTCAGTCTGGGAAGTGCCTTGATTGTTTAAAGAGTGATTGCCTTGGTTTGGGAGTTTTTGGCTTGATTGTGGTTGTTTTTTAGCTTCATCGCGGTTTATTATAAAACAGTCGTGTTGCCATCGCATAGCCCTTTCTGTGACTTCCTGATCATCGTGTTAATACACAAAACAGTCGCGACGGTTCTGAAAATCGAACCATCGCGGTTAAGTCGTGTACTTCTGCGCTGACATTGCATTGTTGCTACGCGTAGTTTCTTATCAGCGCACTGTTGTCGTGTTCCACCCGTGCTGATTCATGTTGTTACACAGTAATTTGTCACCGTTTGTCACCGTCCCTGTTACCCCTCTCCCGCATCTTGGAAGACACATTCCGGGACTTGTGAGAAGTGACAAGACCTGAAAACACTTGCATTATTCACCTCTAAACATGAGCTTCATATGCCCTTAAGACATCTCCTTCTCATTGCCCTTAAAAACAACCCTTTTGCATTAGCGCTGGTGCTCTATGTTATGCCCGTGCCAATGGGGAAAATCCTATTGAAGGGGCGTGCCATTAGCGCTCTATCCCAGAGTTGCAATCGCGCCAACCATTTTGGGCAAAGTTTTCAACTAATCAAACCTCCGAAGGTTCTGTCTAACTCATTCACCAAACTGACTCCAAGTTAAGTGAGGATGGTTTGGCTTCGAATCTCCTTGGATGGAAAGTAGTTTGCCACCATTCCATGGAAGTTTCCAAGTGATGAAGCCAAATCCATTATTGTTGGGATTGACCTTATCTCTTCCCTTTCCTCTATAAAAGCTTGTCTCCATGTCTTGAGCAAGCTAGTTCTGACTCTTGTGGCAATACTTGTGCTGAAAGGAAGATATCAAAAGATTGGAGTTGCAAGAAGCCTTCTTTGTATCCATAAGGCTTTACCTAAGTAAGGAGACTTTGTCACTAAAGAGAGAGAGAGCTTGTCCCTCACCCCTTCAAGTTTTTGCAAGACTTGTGTAGCTGAGCACCCAGCCAAAGGAGGACTTGACGTCAGGACGCTGGTTGTATTCTCCTTTGTTGAATTATTAATAATAGATGACTATCATTATGGTTCCATTCTCGTTGTACTTGTAATGGTT